>WNGS01015686.1:8690-23189 GCA_020271785.1 Procambarus virginalis | reverse complement strand
GGGTGGAGGGTGGAAGGGGTGGAGGGTGGAAGGGGTGGGGTGGAAGGGGTGGGTGGTGGAAGGGGTGGATGGTGGAAGGGGTGGAGGGTGGAAGGGGTGGAGGGTGGAAGGGGTGGAGGGTGGAAGGGGTGGAGGGTGGAAGGGGTGGGTGGGTGTAGGTGACGTGAGGTGGTCATAACATACCAGTACACACACACAGCTGTGAAGTGAGCGGTTGTGTGTACTAACCTTCTGCTTTAGACCTCTGGCTGGAGCGACAGAGGAGCCCCTCAACATGCCGCCCACCCGCCCGCCCTCTCGATAATGTGTGGGGTTTTAAGTGATTGTGGTGGTGGCAACCCATCTTTCGAATTGACAGTACGGTTTAAGTGTAATAAGTACATTTCCTTACTGTCATACATAGTACATAATTGCACTTATGGAGCTGTTACATTTATCTCCCCCTCTATTCTCCTCGTTTTCTGTTCAGACAGACAGAATTTTAGGATGAAGTTTTTTAATTCAATTTACTATACACAAGTTTTAAATATCCGTAATTCTTTTTCAGTTTTATTAAACAATAGAGATTTTATATAAAATTTGAAAATATCCTGAGTTACTTTACAATATATTAATATATTTAGTTTTGTTTTATTAGTTTTGAAACTGTAATATCAATATATCTATAGTTAAGTGCTAATTGTAATTAAGAATCAATAAAATGCTTATCTTCAAACACTAAGAAGGTTAGGTTAGGTCATGGTTTTCTATTCAGCTCTTCAGGTAAACTCAAATATTCACAATATATTTGACAGTACGGTTTAATACTAAGTGAAAATAGGTACAACTCCTTACTGTTATGAATAGTACACAATTGCACTTTCTTGTGATATTACATTTACCTCCCCATTTATGGAGGACTGGCTGGGTGGTGGTTGTGTGCATGTGAGAGAGAGAGACAGAGAGAGAGTGAGAGAGGGGAAGCACGTTCTCTGCGGTCTACATCTGTTCAAGAAAAACTGCTATGAGCCGAAACACTTAACACCAAACATGTTAAGTGTTTTCGGAAAAAGCACACACACACTCACACACACACACACACACACACACACACACACACACACACACACAAATTGCCTTATTGAGGCTAGATCATAGTATTTGGCCTCTCGCAGTGTGTAGCTAGCAGGGTGCTACATAGCATAGTCATATCGCTAGCGATTGTGCGAAGAAATCAAAAGTGGAGCTAGTGGATCACCGGTGCATAGTGTGGAGGACAGCGTAAGGCGACCTGACCTGACCGCAGCTGGGTCGACCCACCGTGGCCGTGGGACTGGTGATTGTGTTTGTTGGGTGGTGATTGTGATCAATGATACAGTAAATTAGTGAACCGCAACACAACGATACAGTGACTGACTCCAGAGTTTTGTGTAGATAGAGAACACCTTAGTGAATCACCTAGTGGAAGCCGACGACGGAGCATCATCATCGACCATATGTCATCACTCATCTAGTTGTGTGAACGGGAGACAATCTGGTAGGTACCCGCCTTTCTGGTCAATTAATCAGGTGTACAGTGTGAGGTAATATAGTATCAAATTCTTGTTCAGGATATTATATTTCATTAAAATCTCAGCGTGGCTCATTGGGTAGAAGCTACCGCTTACGAGAACTACGGACACAATCACGCACGCACGCACGCGCACACGCACCCCACACCTCACACACACGCGCCCTGATTAACACATTTCGTGGAAAAAGGATAAAAAACCTCCATAATCCTCCCTCACTCTACCTGCCGTAAGCTGACCTTACCTCACCTCTCAACCCCATCCCAAGGAACACCTCTCTCTCTCTCTCTCTCTCTCTCTCTCTCTCTCTCTCTCTCTCTCTCTCTCTCTCTCTCTCTCTCTTGCTCTCTCTCGCTTGCTCTCTCTCTCTTGCTCTCTCTCTCTCTTGTTTGCTCTCTCTGGGTCTCTCCTGTTCTCTCTTTTGCTCTCTTGCTCTCTCTCTCCCTTGCTCTCTCTCTCTCTCTTGTTCGCTCTCTCTGGGTCTCTCCTGTTCTCTCTTTTGCTCTCTTGATCTCTCTCTCCTTGCTACCTCTCTTGACAAGGGGCAAAATGGCAGGAGGCCGAAGCAGGGTTATGGGAAGCAGCCAGGGGGAACAAACGCAAGAATTGCTACACCAAGCACTGGAGGAATTTAGGAGGGAGATGAATGAAATGAGGATTACAATTAACAACCTGCAAAGTGAGCTGACATCAGCAAGGGAGGAGATCAAATCTCTCACAGAGAAAAATAAAGAGACCGAGCATCAGATTATCATCCAAAGGGAAGGTGGGAATGTTACATTGGAAGAAATGCCTCANATTCGGAGAAAAATAACAATTACTGTTTGTGTGTTTATAGGAGGTCAGAGCACTGGGGTGTTGAGTGAGATGTGTGATGTGTATGGTCCTACCATACTGTCCACCCATCTACCCGGATATGGTGGGGTTTAAAGAGTGACTATCCTCTTTCAGTATTATCTGGTATTGTGCATCACTCTCCTACGGACTTGACCCGTGCTGGGTTTTTCTCCTGTAGTGCGTCATTTTATTATTATATTTATTGTTATTATTATTATTTTTATTATTATTATTATTATTATTATTATTATTATTATTATATTATTATTATTATTATTAACCGAAGTGCTATTAATATTAATATTATTAGTTCCAATCTAAGATGCATTTTCATTAACGTGATGTAGAGGTGAGGGAGGGGTGCCGAGCTTAATTTGTTTTCTTTCTATCCAGGAGTCAGGATCATGTCAGGTGTTTCTATTGTGGTGAAGGATTATGCAACTTCACATATGATGATAACCCCTGGACACTGCATGCTAAATATTATCCCAGTTGTATTTATCTAAATATTATGAAAGATAATACTTTCATTAAGAATGCTTTTCCATTTTCCATACTCAGGCAGAGAAACCTGTGAATGATCTAATAATCATCTACCCCCTTAAGGGGGATGGGTAATTTAAACATGATGGTTGATTTAATGGGCTTTACCCTTACCTGTGTACAACCCGTTCTCGCACTTGCTTCAGTCAATATTGGCTTATTTAATAAGTGCATATGTGACATACAAATTGATTGTGAATATTTTAGTTTACCTTGAAAAGCTTCATAGAAAACACCGACCACACCTAACCTTCTTAGTATGTTAAGATAAGCATCTTATTGCTTCTTAATTACAATTATTACTTAACCTATACCGTTGATAGGTTAAGTAATAATTGTAAATAGGATGCTTATCTTAACATACTAAGAAGGTTAGGTGAGGTCGGTGTTTTCTATGAAGCTGTTCAAGGTAAACTAAAATATTCACAATCAATTAGTATGTCACATATGCACTTATTAAATAAGCCAATATTGACTGAAGCAAGTACAAGAACGGGTTGCTGTGTAAGAGGAACACTTTGTGAATATCTCAAGTCCTCAAAGGATTTATTACCATTTTTTACAGAAAGCAACTGTATAGAACTAATTCTGTGGTACCTAGACTGTTTACCAGCGTTTACATGCGATGACGGAAAACAAAATGAAGAAGATTTGCAACTGTCTCTGCTAGGGGATCTTGGGTCTCTCTATTTCCACCATGCAATCCTGCACCGGTGGAAGGAGTAGAAAGAGGTGGCATAGAAGTGGACTGTATGAAGGAGGAGGTAATGAAAGCGGATGGATTTAAGTGTAAAGAGTGCTTTAACCGAGAAATAAATATAATTTTACTACCATGCAAACATATTGCAACCTATTCTGACTACATTACATGGTGTAACAATTGCCCTATAGCGTCGGAAAAAACGACACCATTTACTAACATTTAATACAATAGGCAGATAATATTGCTGTTTTTTGTTATAAAAAACTTAACTTATAGAAAACAATATCACAGTGGAAATTTCCTCCTGTGGAAAATGAGATATCATTCCCACATGTCATCATTAAATTCACCACCTAATATTAGGAAACATTCTTAATACCGCAATCTTTGGACTGTAAACATCATAAAAACATTTCCCTTGAATCAACTTAATTATCAGTACCGAAATCAGTAAATGTTGGCCCTCTAACAACTTTTAACATCTGGACAAGAGAGCCATGATGCGTGAGGGAGGGAGGGCCAGAGAGAGAATCGGCATTAATTTTAACAACACATCTCACTGGGTCAAATCTAGCTCTGATAATTCTCCCTTGAACAGCTGTGTTATGGAGTAAAGTGCTTCCATTATCAACTATGTCTACTATCAAGGAATGTGTCTTGTCCGATTCCAATACTATCTAGCTTACTATTGTCCTTTAATATTTAGATTTAGGAATGGCAGTTAGCACATGAACAAGACACAAAACTAAGGTAAATATGCCTTGATCCTTATCTCATAAATAATACCAATATTTCCTCTGATATAGCTATCATATTAGGGGTAACTGCTATTATTTGTGAGTGCCCTTTGACAGTTGTAATTGAAGCGGAAGAAGAAATAACACTAGTAACCTAGTACTTCAGCACATAACTTGGAGGCCAGCCACACCCACAAAGTGTATCGACTGGCTTATTCATCCGTGTTCATACTGGTTGTCTAAGATGTAACAACAATACAGATAAGTCCTCCCATTTAATCTATATAAATAAAAATGTAAATATTCATTTATTCAAAATCGCTAATCCTCGTAAGATCTTCACCAATTGCTTTGATATTTTGACACAACATTGCATTCGAATGTGTGCATGTTTTTATGTACCTACAATATAGATGACACACCTGTGACAGGTAAAAACAAGATTTTTTTTAAAAACAGCGCCATCTGTTGCACATAAAAGCAACACACTCTATACAAAATATATTATGATTCCATTTCAATATTTCCAGTTGCATTGATAAATTGAATTTTCATAGATTTCGATTTATTTTCATTTGGATTAAAATATTTTGTGTGACATTATGTTGGAATTTAGCTGTGTTGTTTACCATACCATTCATTTTGTGAGTATAGTTTGTTTTTTTCCTTGGTTTTCATTTCGCTTTTTTACAGTACTTTTTAATTTTCAGTGATGGAAACATCACATCATTTGATGTTCCCATTTTCTGATGGAACATCTGAACATTTGGGAACGCATCAGACAAGGGAGTGGGGAATGGTGAGGCGGACAAGGGGTTGGGAGTGGGGTATAGTGGGGAGGACGAGGGGATTGGGGAGTGGGGTTTGATGTGGAGGATGGGGGAGTGGGGAATGGTGGTATGGATGAGGGAGTGGGGGATGGTGGGGAGGATGAGGAGACAGGGGAAATGGTGGGAAGGACGAGGGGATGGGGAAGTAGGAAATGGTTGGGAGGATGAGGGGTGGGGGAGAGGAGAAAGTTCGGGAGACTGGGGGACAGGGGGAGGGTTGCTGTGGCTCAGCAACTCGCACGCGTTGCTGAGCCACAGCAACGCGTGGACGGGTACAGGTAGTTAATAATATATATAGTCTAATACTGTGGTGAATGTCTTCTAACCAATAATTTATATTGATGACTTCATATAAACCTAAATCCCCCAGTATCTATAAGGAAAGCGATTTGTGAGAACTTTAAATCATACAGTCAACTTTAAACATCAAATACTTTGCAATCGAAAAACATAAATTAATGTAAGATATAAATTACTATATGCATTAATATAAAATAATTATAAATCTCACAGGTCAATTCCCCACACATATTTCGTGGCACTGTAACTCATCTGGTGATCCTCATCATTTCTTAATAAGCAAATGTAAAGCATGATCTTCCTGTTACCTACTCTTATTTAGAGAAACTATGGACATATAATGTGTTGAGGGAGTGTGTGGGTGTGAAATGGGTGGGGAAGCGATCGTAAGGGTGACCACAATCTCTGACAGGAAGTATTTAATACAGTGACTGATTGGTGCGGTGTAGACCTCTCCTGAAAACTGTATATTGTTATGGTGCCCTCTCCTATTTCTTTCGTTTGCCTGCTTTAAGAGTCATATCAGCTCTCCCTACTGATTCTCTGAGGTACAGCGAAGTCTGTTGGTATATGTGCGACCAGATCGGCCGCCAGTTAAGGGAGAAGGTTACATTATAAGTTGTAGGTAAGGAAAGTGGAGCCCTGATATAAAATGAAAGAGTATCCCCTACTGCAGATATAACATTTTGGAAGGGACACTAGCCGATCGCGGGCGACCAATCAGAGCCCGCCGTGACGTTACCAAGTGCCCGGGCGGCGCCAATGTCAGTTGACCTGACTGTGGAGGTAAGAGGACGCGCCTCGGTCAGCTCTCAAGAATTTGAGACTTTACAAGCCTTTCTCAGTAGATTAGAGCTGGCTATCGCAGCCCACCATAGATATTGGAGACCCTGCGCTTCTGGGAAGCGAAAAGGAACCAAGTTCATTGAGCAATGGAGTGCCAAACTTGGAAAATAGTCAGCGACACTCGCCTTACCCCAGGTCGGGAGGGAACTTTAGGAGTTCAGGAGGAGCGAGGACGGGTGGGGACTCTCCCAAGAGTAGTGTGCCCGATGAAGTAACCCGGTTCAAGAGCTCAAGGGACGCGGGGAGGAAGCCCCAAGCTGTGAGCAGTGGACCTAGCTCGGGAGCGAGTGCTGCTACCCGGAACCGACGACGGGGAGTCCTAGGAGGACCCAGGGAACCTCTACCGTTGGTGTTACCAGGGTGACTAGTAGAGGGTCGCCCAGGAGAGGCGGTCGGTGTTACAACTGTGGGGGACGAGGACACTTTGCAAGGGAGTGCGTTCCCACCGTGCCCCAGGCACGGTGGGAACGTGGCTTTCGCGTGGATAGGAAGCGAAGAAGTTAACGATAATTCAGGTGATATGCCAGTGATAAGGGAGAAGAGGATACACTCCTTTGTGTGTGAGGGATGGTGAAGATAAGAGGAGCTGATCCTGTGCCAGCAAGGATGCTGAGGGACACTGGATCCGACTTCACCCTTGTTAGTGAATCCTCTTCCCCGAGGACTACAGAAGTTCCAGTACAGGGGAAGCCCTGATAAGGACGTTGGGGGGACAGGTGAGGATGAGTGGTGAAACGGAAATTGCGAGAGTGGCGTTTCCGGTATGCGCGGTGACGTCGGGACGAGGTGTCAGGGAAGATGATGTGCGCGGATCCAGTCACGCCGAAGAGAACATGCCGGGTGACCTGGGGCTCGATCGTTTGTTCCGAGAAGAGGCCAGAGGACAAGCGACAGGTGAGGAAGGGACGGATAGGAGTGTCCAAGTTTTCTCACCAGTCCTCTAGGTATTGACCAGACCCATCTAGGTGAGCTGCAAAAGGAAGAGTTTCCTGAGTTGGTACGGGAGGTGGAAGGAGGTCTCGCCGGACCCGAGTCACCGATTCACTTCTTCGTGGAGAACGGAGTGCTAATGAGGCAGTGGAGACCGATAGGAAAGAAGCGGGTGATGATATGCTGAGAGTGAGGCGTCAGGTGGTGGTGCCGGCGCGGTACAGAAACGAGGTACTGAAGCTTGCACACTAAGTGGATCCCGCGGGTCAGTTAGGAGTGACCAAGTCCTGAAGCAGGCTTCGGGAACGTTTTTATTGGCCGGGCATGGACGCAGATGTAAGAAGAATTTGCAAGACGTGTTTCCCGTGCCAGAGAGCGGGGAAGAACGTCCCCGCCATCCCAAGGGCACCTTTGATTCCAGTTCCTGCATTTGGCCAGGCGTTTGAACGCCTAATAATCGACGTCGTGGGACCATTACCTAGGACCAGAAAGGGAAATAATTACTTATTGACTATCATGTGTGCTTCGACAAGATTTCCAGAGGCGATCCCAGTGCAGAAGGTGACATCGAAATGCGTCATGGGACACCTTCAGCGATTCTTTGCTTGGGTCGGTGTGCCCAAGGAGATCCAGTCCGACTGTGGAAGTGATTTCCAGTCGAGGTGGTTTAGGCAAGCTATTGCGAGCTGGGGAATAGCCTAACTACGATCATCTCCTTATAGACCTCAATCGCAGGGAGCGATTGAGAGGTTCCACTCCACTCTGAAGACCATGTTAAGAGTGTATTGTGCAGAACAGGAAGCGGAATCGGATGAAGCTGTCTGTCCAGCCCTGTTTGCGATCCGAGATGCTATAGTTGAGTCTCTGGGATTCTCTCCATTCCAGCTAGTGTTTGGGCACGAAGTAAGGAGCCCGTTATTGATGCTGAAGGAGCAGTTGACGGCGGAGAAGACATTAGTGACAGTGGAAGAGTATGTGCAGAAATTCCATGAACGATTGGAAACGGCGAAGGAGCTGGCTGCTGATCACCTGAAGACAGCTCAAGAGAATATGTCGATCTGGTACAACAAGAAGGCTGTCCCAAGGGAGTTCGAGGCAGGAGCCAGAGTGATGATGTTGCTACCTGGGAGAGGTAGAGTGACGGAATCACGCTTTGGTGGTCCAAACTCGGTTGTTCGGCGTGTGGGTCCTGTAAGTTATGAGATCAACAAGCCGAATCGCCCCAACAAGACACAAGTATGTCATATCAATCGTTTGAAGCCATACTTCCCACAGGAGTGTAACACCCATGACCCCCCCCCCCTAGAGTTCTCACCCAGGGAAGCCTTCTCCAAGAGGTCAGCCCAGATGACCTCCGGTTTATCTTGTGTGTTGATTCAAAAATTCCTGGGTTAGTCTTAGTCAGCATAGTTTCAAGTATATAATATTTCATGATACTCTTGTCAAACATTGTAATGGAGTAGACCTCAGATTCTTATGTGTAAACATACATGGATTTCCCCTTTTTAGCCAGGTCAGAGGTTAGTCACACACGTAATTAATAACTCCTCTCTTGAACAGTGTATGGTGAATGTCAAACAAGTTTAATGAGAATTCTTGAGTGTTTGTGCACGTGTGGCCGACCTCTTGTTTCTTGGGGTAGGTGGCAACAGTAGATCTTCTCCTCCACCCCTTGGGGTAGTATATAGAGGTCCTGTAGAGACTTAGAAAAACAGAGTGCAGGGCACCGGGGTCGGGAGAGGGTCTGTGAAGGACATCCACAGCTAGGCAGGGACACAGTGTCCACCGGATGGAGAGACAGAGGTCTTAAGGTAATGTGAGTGATCTCTGAGATTTTGTTCCATGTCTAAATTTCTTAAACTATTTGCCAGTGTTAGAGTAGGATTTATAGTGGTGGTTAGTATAATTTTGGTTTCAATAAACTCATGTTAAATTTCCCGGCTGTGTCAATTGTTGAATCCTCTTAGCCTTTTGGATATAGTGGCTGACAACCGTCCCATAATTAATGACAGTCATAGAAAGTACTCTCCAAGTCAAGCAATGTTTCTTGCCTCATTGCTTGACTTAGTTAATGGACAAGGCAGATGGTGGCAGCGTATTTAATCCTGTGTGGCATTTCCTTGTTGGCAGTGTACCTTTTGGTTCCGGTGTAACCATCATATGTCAGCTCATATTACAGTGTTCAATAACAGTGTTACCAAGTGCAACTGATCAGGAAGTGTTACTCAGGATAAGTAGTAGTGTTTACATTTATTAGTTTAGTATTCATTATAGAGGTCACAGTGGTGATATTTTACCCGGTTTTACAGGAGCAAGAGAGTGGGAGAGTGAAGGGAGCAACACAGTCGCAGGAAGGGAAATTGGCTCTGTGTATGGAGATGAGCCAAGTGTTGCCAGCAGAGGAAAGAAAGTGGGCTCGTGCCGATGGTACGTGCCTGTCAAATACAGAGAGTTTAGTATATCTAGAAGAGAGGCTGCGTCATCTGGATAAAGAGAAAAGGAGAGATCTAGTGACCCTGATACGAAGGAACAAGTCGCTCTTCACGGATGTGCCCCGACGACACAAGAGTGTGGTGCACGAGGTGGACATGCGCGGAGGAAAGCCAATCAAACAGAGTGCTTATCGGGTGAGTCCTGAGAAGTGGAGGATCATGCGACAGGAGGTGGAATATCTGTTAGCGAATAATCTCGCTGAGCCTAGCAACGGTGAGTGGAGCTCGCCCTGTGTGTTGGTCAAGAAGAGTGACGGGTCATATCGTTTTTGCACCGACTATCGCAGAGTGAATTCCATAACTGTGTCGGATTCTCACCCGATGCCTCAGGTAAGTGATTGCGTCGACCTAGTGGGAAATGCAAGGTTTGTCACCAAGGTCGGCCTGCTGAAAGGGTATTATCAAATCCCTTTGTCTCCGAGTGCGAGAAAGATCTCAGCGTTTGCTACTCCAGACGGATTGTACCAGTACAAAGTACTTCCGTTTGGTATGAAGAACAGCGGAAGTTGTTTCCAGAGGATGATGAACGAAGTGCTAAGAGGGATGGAAGGCTGCGCCGTGTATATAGACGACATAGTGGTGTACACCGATAGCTGGAAACAACACATGAATCGACTGACGGAGTTATTCCAACTGTTGGAAGAAGTGAACCTGACAGTTAATCTGGCCAAGAGCGAATTCGGAAAGGCCCGATTAGAATATTTAGGTTTCGTCGTGGGTCAAGGGAAAGTGACTCCAGTAGACCAGAAAGTGAAGGCAATCAAAGAATATCCAAATCCCAGGACAAGAAAAGAATTGTTACGATATCTAGGGATGATCGGATAATATAGAGGATTTTTCAAGAACTTCTCGACAGTGGCACACCCTCTGACTGATTTGCTATCTAAGAACGTTAGATGGCAGTGGGGGAAGCATATCAGGAGTCCTTCGAGAAGACTAAGAAGTTATTAACTGAAGCGCCAGTGCTGATTTCGCCCGACTTTGAGTCAGACTTTATCTTGTACGTCGACGCTAGCGACGTGGGGATTGGAGCCATGTTAGCTCAAGAGAAGGACGGAGTTCACTGTCCATTAGCATTCTACTCGAAGAAATTCGAAAGTACCAGAGGGCTTATAGCACAGTGGAAAAGAAAGCCTTAGCCCTGATCCTGGCACTGAAGCATTTCGACGTCTATGTGGGTGGAGGTACTAGACCGGTGCAAGTGTTCACCGATCATAACCCTTTGACGTTCCTGCACAGGATGAAGAACACGAACCAAAGGCTGACAAGATGGACCCTACTGTTACAAGAGTACCGGCTAGAAATCGGGCATATTAAAGGAAGGGAGAATGTGGTAGCAGCTGCCCTCTCCCAGATTTACTAACCGATATGACTCTTATTTTAAGGGGAGGGGTATGTTACGGTGCCCTCTCCTATTTCTTTCGTTTGCCTGCTTTAAGAGTCATATCAGCTCTCCCTACTGATTCTCTGAGGTACAGGGAAGTCTGTTGGTATATGTGGCAACCAGATCGGCCGCCAGTTAAGGGAGAAGGTTTCATTATAAGTTGTAGGTAAGGGGAAAGTGGCGCCCTGATATAAAATGAAAGAGTATCCCCTACTGCAGATTTGACGTTTTGGAAGGGACACTAGCCGATCGCGGGCGACCAATCAGAGCCCGCCGTAACGTCACCAAGTGCCCCGGGCGGCGAAAACATTAGAGTTGACCTGACTGTGAAGGTGAGAGGACATGCCTCGGTCAGCTCTCAAGGATTTCAGGCTTTACAAGCCTTTATCAGTGGATTAGAGCTGGCTATCGCAGCCCACCATAGATATTGGAGACCCTGCGCTTCTGGGAAGCGAAAAGGAACCAAGTTCATTGAGCAATGGAGTGCCAAACTTGGAAAATAGTCAGCGACGACGCTGGGCGGCGACACTGGACGAAGGGTCTGGAAGGTGTGGCGGGCAGGCCTAGCTGTGACTGGGTCACATCCACTGAGGGTTTTGGAGGGACGACACCGTTCCTAGGACAAGGAGCAACTCCTTGTGGAAGGGACGAGTGTGTGAATATAGTGATTAGCTCAGTGCCCATTGGTGAACCAGGATTGGGATAGCTGAATCTCAGGGATTGGGACGGCGACGACGCGAAGGCTTCACGTCACCTGAGGACCTGTGGAACGTTCCTGGATCATCAAGGATCGACTCAGGAAGCGTGGGAACCACACACCATCGAGGGACAGGCGTCATGAGCCAGAAATTTAAAGGTAAATCAATTTTCCCTCCCATTACCCCTTGTGTGAGTAGGCTAGATAGGCCACGATATTTACATATGTATGTGGCAGTGTGACATTAATACTTTAGTAGTAGAATAGGCTGCAGGGCAGCTTATGTCCAGGACTGTTGGAGAGGACAGTGTGTGTGGACGGCAGGACAGTGAAGAAGAGGTGCCAACGTGGTGAAGAGGCCCTTCTGTGAGAGAGTGTGTGACTCCTGTCTATCTGCCCAGTCGAAGGAGCGGCTGGAGGTCATGGAAGAAGAGTTGCTGACGATCTCCAGATTTATTATCCTTATTTTCTTTTTCATGTATTGCTTGTGATTATATGTGTGATCATGTAAATTGTGTAAGCAAATTCACACATTTTATCATTGTGTTTAAGTGTGCCTCCATTATAATATTTCTCTATGAGCATACACGAAGGTTATCATAGTACCACCTAGGGAACACCACGTTCTCTATGGAAGTTCTTAGTGCCTGGAGAGTGGTAAAACAGCACAGACTTATATAAAAGTGTACCCTTAGCCATCCGATCAGTATCAGAGCCTGAATGGTGGCAACTAGTAACATAGTGGCTGGAGAGAGGTAAAGCCACACAGACCTTTATGGGAGAGTACCCTGGGCTGACAGTCCAATAGTAGATCTTGGGAGTAGCAACACTCTGGCAACAAACAATATATAATACACCCACTGAACTGCATCGCTGGGGTGCAGATATAATAACCCAGCTGGCGACCTTGTTAAGAAGAAGATAGAGAAGACAGGCGGGAAAGGAGTTCCTGCAACCTTTTTGTCTGGCAGGCAAGACTCAGGGAGGTTATTGTTATAAGGTAAGCCCGAATCTTCCTTCACTCCTCCACGGGTCTAGGCCGGAACTGTTAACAGCAGTTTCCCCGTGGTTGACTGAAGGGCTCCCAGGGTGAATCAGTGCCACCCCCCTTTAGTGTTGGGTGCGGAGGTGGGCATTGTTGGTCCTCTTCTGTGGGACCAAGGAGACTCAGGTGAATCCCGGGAGTCGGAGGGGCTGAGTATTCGGCCTTTGAGCCCCTAGCAGCCGAGCACTAGCAGAGCCCCGGCCCCACCCCCTGTGACAATATATATGCCCATAGGAGAGTATATATATATATGCCCATAGGAGAGAGAGTCATCTTTCTCCACTCTGTCTTACTGTCTCAATGGCGAAACAGAGTCCTGAGTCCTTAGGTCTAGCAACGGGGGTTATTTGCGTTAAGCATCCTTAATCACGTTCTTGCTAAGATGTGTGTGTGTGAATCGATTATTGATATATGTTACATGATGCGTAATTGTGAAATGTAAGGTTGTAGTAGTAGAAGTTTTTTTATAGATTTCCTGGATAACGAGAGCAGACGAATCGCTCTTGGAGGGAATTTATATATCTTTCTTGGCACAAGCCACATTAACGCCAGAGGTGAGGTGGGAGGAGCTCATGCAACTGCTGCTGCTGCTGCTGCTAGTGGTGTGGTTAGTAGCTCTAGCAAATAAGCTGCAGAAAGTACTTCCACCACAACAAACGTCGCCGCCATGGGTAAGTCTAGTCCTGGATCTATCGAGACCGTTGATGTTGTGTGTTGCTAGTAATAACCAGATAGAATGAACTGAATGCAGAACAATATGGTAGAATGAATGAATGCAGAGCAAACTCTCTCTCTCTCTCTCTTTCTCTCTCTCTCTCTCAGAGTGCATTACTGACTGTCTATCTGTCTGTATATCCATCTCTCATTCTCTCACTAGACTAAGATGATGTGAAATGTCTACAAGTACTATTAATAATATTATTATAACACTCAATACTAATATGTAGTGTATGTGAGGGGGGGGGGGGAGATTGTACTATACACTTCGCTCTCTCTGTCTATCTCTGTCTATCTCTGTCTATCTCTGTCTATTCATCTCCATTATGATAGTGACCAACCCTCTGACCAGAAAGAACCTATTAAAGAAATGCCAGCTGATTAACTTATCCCAGCTGGTTGTTGAGATAACGAGAGCCCGGAGAGGCAGTCCGGGGGGTGGAGGGTGGAAGGGGTGGGTGGTGGAAGGGGTGGAAGGGGTGGGTGATGGAAGGGGTGGGTGGTGGAAGGGGTGGAGGGTGGAAGGGGTGGGTGGTGGAAGGGGTGGAGGGTGGAAGGGGTTAGGGTGGAAGGGGTGGAGGGTGGAAGGGGTGGAGGGTGGAAGGGGTGGAGGGTGGAAGGGGTGGAAGGGGTGGGTGGTGGAAGGGGTGGGTGGTGGAAGGGGTGGAGGGTGGAAGGGGTGGATGGTGGAAGGGGTGGAGGGTGGAAGGGGTGGAGGGTGGAAGGGGTGGAGGGTGGAAGGGTGGAGGGTGGAAGGGGTGGTGTGGTGGAAGGGGTGGAGGGTGGAAGGGGTGGAGGGTGGAAGGGGTGGATGGTGGAAGGGTGGAGGGTGGAAGGGGTGGGGGTGGAAGGGGTGGAGGGGTGGAGGGTGGAAGGGGTGGAGGGTGG
>WNGS01015684.1:0-12528 GCA_020271785.1 Procambarus virginalis | reverse complement strand
GGGACTTTACATCTATGAGGAGTCGCACAGTTACTAGTCTTGCTCCACACCAACCCAACTGGGCGGCAGCTTTACAGTCCATGTGCTCCACACCCACCCAACTGGGCGGCAGCTTAATTTACAGTCATGTGCTGCACACTTACCCAACTGGGCGGCAGCGTAACAGTCATGTGCTCCACACCCACCCAACTGGGCGGCAGCTTTACAGTCATGTGCTGCATACTTACCCAACTGGGCGGCAGCTTTACAGTCATGTGCTCCACACCAACCCGACTGGGCGGCAGCTTTACAGTCATGTGCATGCATACTTACAGTAAGCAAATTTTGGATACTTCGCTAAGATTTCGGGCAAATCTTAGCGAAGATTTGCCCGAAAGATTCATTCATACATCAATATGATTCATCCCGAAAGATTCATTCATACATCAATATGAATGAAGTACTTACACATTTCTGGGACACTATTGATGGTGTTATCTCTAAATTCCGCGATTTTTTTCACATTCCATTATATAATGACGCAAAGTATGCGAATAGTTCTGCTGACAGAGTTTACATTTAGTCAAATCTACATCAGCAGATGTTACAAATTCCCAGTAGTACTTGTAGCCGAGCCTAAGCCTAACAGTGGTAACTTCTAGAAATCTGCTAGCATTATTGGATGACCCATATACTTGTGGTACCTCCTGCATAATAGAATGATGATAGATGGGGTAACTGGTGCGAATTTCACTTTGCCTCAAGTCTCCGAAATTTAGTTGATGTTCCTGGGATATTGCTGCCCTCAGGCTGCTCAAAGGCAGTCCAAGCTGGTAATCAATTCTCTCCTTATGAGCAAAAGTCTTGGCCAACTCATCAGTTCTGTCATGCATTCGGAGACCAATATGGGAAGGAATCCACAGCAGAAAGACTCTGACTCCATCATTGATTATTTCATTATATCTGTGTCTAGCTTCAGAGATAAGCACGTCAGTCCCTCAGCCCATTATGTGCCTCTGTAACCCTTTCCACTACCGCCCACAAGATGGGTATGGGCTGCATAATAAATGAACTAAACTAACAGATGAGTTGATAAACATTAATGTTTTATATTTTATTAAAATACAGATATAAACTTTGTTTTCAAACGTTGAATGTAACAATATTTCAAATATAAGAACCAAGATATATTTATGATTTAACGATTTAATATAAAGTTACATTATTACCCTAATTGCACTCTATCATCATATGGCGCAGGATCGATGTCTAGGTGAATTATGGCTGACACAGTCAGATTATATATGTCAGCCACAAGCAAGTAATTTTCAAAAGAAGGTGCCAAACCGGGGAATATCATCTACAAGTACAGCTCTTAACTTAAGTATAAGCCTTATATATTATATATCACGAGAAATTCTGAAACATAAAATATACTTTAAAAATTTTGTCATATATTGTATATATATATATACAATATATATACGTACCTAGTAGCCAGAACGCCCTTCTCAGCCTACTATGCAAGGCCCGATTTGCCTAATAAGCCAAGTTTTCCTGAATTAATATATTTTCTCTAATTTTTTTCTTATGAAATGATAAAGCTACCCATTTCATTATGTATGAGGTCAATTTTATTTTATTGGAGTTAAAATTAACATAGATATATGACCGAACCTAACCAACCCTACCTAACCTAACCTAACCTATCTTTATAGGTTAGGTTTGGTTAGGTAGCCGAAAAAGTTAGGTTAGGTTAGGTTAGGTAGGTAAGGTAGTCGAAAAAACATTAATTCATGAAAACTTGGCTTATTAGGCAAATCGGGCCTTGCATAGTAGGCTGAGAAGTGCCTTCTGGCTACTAGGTACGACATATATATATATATATATATATATATATATATATATATATATATATATATATATATATATATATATATATATGTATATATATGTATGTCGTACCTAGTAGCCAGAACGCACTTCTCAGTCTACTATGCAAGGCCCGATTTGCCTAATAGGCCAAGTTTTCATGAATTAATTGTTTTTCGACTACCTAACCTACCTAACCTAACCTAACCTAACTTTTTCGGCTACCTAACCTAACCTAACCTATAAAGATAGGTTAGGTTAGGTTAGGTAGGGTTGGTTAGGTTCGGCCATATATCTACGTTAATTTTAACTCCAATAACAAAAATTGACCTCATACATTATGAAATGGGTAGCTTTATCATTTCATAATAAAAAAATTAGAGAAAATATATTAATTCAGGAAAACTTGGCTTATTAGGCAAATCGGGCCTTGCATAGTAGGCCAAAAAGTGAGTTCTGGCTACTAGGTATGACATGTATATATATATATATGTATATATATATATAATATATATATATATAATATATATATATTGTGACGGTGTTCCCACCCTTCTAATTCTCCCATGCCTGCTGTAAGAGTCATGTCCACTATTCCGAGCGTTCTCTACATTGCAGGCAACAATTGAACATGTGTGGGAGAGAACAGTATTCTCGAAGAGCCGAGAAATTCGCGAAAATAGGACATTTTGGCCTGTGGGATAGGCCCTTTAGGGAGCCATATGGCGCTGGCAAGTCTGTTCTCCCGCCAAAACTGTATTCACTTAGTTGTATTTTACGGGGGTTGAGCTTTGCTCTTTCGGCCCGCCTCTCAACTATCAATCAACTGTTTACTAACTACACTAACTATTTTTTTTTTCACACCACACACACACACACACCCCAGGAAGCAGCCCGTGACAGCTGACTAACTCCCAGGTACCTATTTACTGCTAGGTACCAGGGGCATACAGGGTGAAAGAAACTTTGCCCATTTTGTTTCTGCGGGTGCGGGAATCGAACCCGCGCCACAGAATTACGAATCCTGCACGCTATCCACCAGGCTACCTGGCCCCTACTGTGTGACGTCAGTGGCGCCAGATTGGTCACCGTCAGCGACATGGCACTGGGAGCCAATGAAAACCAACTTTGGAAAAGTGACGTCACATAGGCATGGGGAGTCCAGCCGTGTGGCGCCAGGCGATATCAGTCTTTCACGACACGTCCGAGAGGTAGGACGCGCGATCGGTCATCCTGTCAGAGTGACGGATTTACCGAACTCCGGTGGATTTAAGCGTCTCCAGTTGTTGGCACGCACTCTGTGAGGTCTTCCTGCAACCCAGAAGTGGCTCAGATAAGGAATTGACAGAATATTGAGCAACAAGTGCTCAGGGACAGGTGCGTTGCAAGAAGTGGGCCGGGCATCGACGTGTGTCGTCGTTGGCAGTTCACCAGTATAAGAGGCAGCTTAGTGGCCGGGCCACCCACCGTGAGTGAACCGGGTTGACAGCCTTGTCAACCAGGTTGAACGTGTGATCGACGATCCTGTCAAGTTTGACAGTAACCCCACCTTCGTGGAACCCTACGAGTCAACAGTTGGATGCAAGCACGTCGAGAAGTCTTCCCAAATACCTAGCGATATATCTAGACGACGAGGGAATTGACAGTGTTGTGAGCTTCAAGTGCTCTGAAGTCGGGTGCTGTGCGTGTGTCGTCCGGGACGGCTGATAACTTCAGTGACTTCGTAGTGGTGAGAGGCAGTTACTCTGGGAGTACAGTGACAAGGACTAATTGGGAAACGTACGACGACCGCCGAGACGTAGGCTGGCTGCCGTAGTTGGGAGGAAAGTTGACGGCCAGGAGACCGACTTCAACCCTGCGACGTACTGTAGAGGAAGGAGCACGGACCTGCTGTGTACAGAAGCGGCGAGACGCGACATCCTAAGGCGTGGGGCTTGTGTTTCTGGATGAACGAGGCGAGAGCCTGGACCAGGAGCTACAACCCAACTGTCATCCTAGGATAGGTGAAGTAGGTGTTTACAGTTCCCTCCCATTTCCCCTTTAGTTAGCTATATATATTCTTGTCAGGATATTTTATATGTCGTGAGCAAGTCTCACTTGAGTTTAAGTCACAGAGAGCACAGTATGTGGTGAGGCTGCCCAGAGCGCTCACAGTATCAGTTTACATATATATCTATGTGTGGGTGTGTGCAAGCACCAAGATTCATCAGAGAATTTACTGTGACTATTATTGATCTGTGACTATTATTATTATATATATATTGGTAGTAAACCAGATATTGGTGTATGGATCTCTAAAATCTATTGATATAAATGCCTGTGGATTGATCTCTATAATCTATCGATATAAATGCCTGTGTGTTGATCTCTATGATCTATTGATATATATATGCCTGAAGTTTGATTACTGATTTATATATGACATGATTGTGTGCTTAATAATATCATATACGTGAAGTGATTGCCAGTGATATCTCTGTGAGAGAAAGTATAAATATAAAGAAAAGTTCAGTGATCAAGTGAGTGCATTCACAGTAAATATTATTAAGAATAGAGTAATCTTTTGGTACAGTGAAAAGTCACTGTGAGAGTATTGTGAATATAGATGTTGATCGTGAGGCCAGTGAAATCATAAGTAAACCATGTGAACGTTGAATAGTGTTTTGGAAAAAGTTAAATAAACGGGGATCGTGACAATTAGAAAACAAGTACTAGTCTGTTCCCACGATCGCGAGGGTCCCGGTCAGCTGAGTCTGACAGGTGACGCGTGGCGCGGCCGATGTTACCATATCGGTGCGCTCTAGAATATTATGCTATGAATGGAGCGATTGTCATATATTAATTCTGATACATTGATGCATATATATATTTCTCGTCTTTTAAGTAAAATACCAAAACTCTTTGGTGTTTGATATCATCCCCTCCATTTATCTTGTGACCGTGTAATGATATAAAGTAGAGTGACCTGCCTGATACTATATTACTGGATTTTGCTCTTGCCACAATTACACCTGACCACTGCAGTGTTACTGGACATCTAAAAAACCAGTTGGCGACCTTGAAGGCTGTGTAAGAGTTCGGTGTCGGGAGGGCCACAGATTGAGGGAACGATCTGTGCTCCCACTCATCTTACAAATAAAGGCCGGTTGTGAGATCGACTGGGGTACTCTCCGAGGCCAGCAGTGGAGCCTAGAGGATTGAGGGAAGACCCGCCGAACGACGGTGAGTAAGGGTTATTGTTGGAGCAACCACCTGGAAAGGAGATCCAGTCTACTGTTGCTTTAACCCTTCTCTAACGAGAACACCGTGAAACCCCGACATTGGCGACCTTGCCAGGATAAGAGCAAGATCAAGGTGGTAATTGTGGTATTAAATATCAGGCCTAGGTTTTCACTCATTGTCACAAGATGGAGGGTGATAAAGTAGCCAGGTTTATAGACACGAGAGACGAGCAAGTACTGGAGGAGTGCACCAAGGCACAGCTGCAGACGATCGCCGACCACTTTGGGATCAAGTTGAGAGCTTCCAAAGTGGGAGAGAGAAGACTTGAGATCATGGCACAGCTCAAGGCACGTGATGAAGCCTTAGGAGAGGAACGGCCACAGACACCTGCCAGTGGAGGAGAGAACTTGAGTACCGGTGGCAGCAGCCGGGGATCCAGTGGCAGCAGGCGCAGTATCAAGCTAGAAATAATGAAGATGCAGATAGAAGCACAGCTGCGCAGAGAAGAAAGGGAAGCACAGCTGCAACGAGAAGAAAGAGAAGCACAGCTGCAACGAGAAGAAAGAGAAGCACAGCTGCAACGAGAAGAAAGAGAAGCACAGCTGAGGCGCGAGGAAGCAGAAAGAGAAGCACAGCTGCGCCGAGAAGAAAGAGAGGCACAGCTGAAGCGCGAAGAAGCAGAGAGAGAGGCACAGCAGCAACGAGAAGAACGAGAGGCACAGCACAGCTGCGCGAGAAGAAAAAGAGGCTCAGCTGAAGCGCGAAGAAGCAGAGAGAGGCACAGCTGCAACGAGAGGGCGCGAGATAGAAGCTAGGACGAAGCTGCAGGAGGTTGAAGCGAACAAGGAGATTGAGCTGAAGCGAGCTGAGCTAGGACTAGTTCCAACTGCCCCACCACAACAGCCGGAAGACCGCCGAGTGAGAGAGAGGGATTTGCCCGTCTTCGTGCCTAATGAGGCTGAGGGTTTCTTCGAGCATTTCGAAAGGGTCGCTACGTTGAAGAAGTGGCCGAGGGCAGAGTGGGCGGAGCTAGTTCAAGGAAGGCTCACTGGTGAAGCTCGTGAAGCTTATAACATGCTCGACCTCCAGGAATGTACCAACTATGATGCAGTAAAACGGGCCGTGCTCCATTCGTTCAAGCTGACGCCGGAGTGCTATAGGAAAAGGTTCAGAGAATGTACCCGATCGCCAGGAAAATCGTATGCGGAGACGGCGAGGGACATGGAAAGGAAATTCGAAATGGCTGGAGTCAGAAGGAGCAAGATCGGCTGAACAGATCAAGGGCTAATGGTCATGGAAAAGTTCATGTCCGTGCTCTCTCCCGAGATTAGGGTGAGAGTAAAGGAGAGCGGACATCAAGGACCTGAGAGCCGCAGCCGATCGAGCAGACATGCTAGAGGAAGCTTTACGTCCATGTCGAGAGGGACAGCACCGACCGCCCGCATTCTCCAGTTATGGGAGGAATAATAGAAGGTCGGACGGTGGAGGACGGGACCGAGTTCTCCCAGGTCCTACCCCTCGAATGGAGACAGCAGAGGACAGAAGAGTGCTGTGGAACCGCCGAAGAAGTCACCGAGGGAGAGCTCAAGAGCTTGTTATCGTCACGGCCGGAGATGCTGAGCACGAGTCTTTGGAAGGCGCAAGAGGAGTCCGCGGAAGAAGAAGGATCCGTTGTTTCAACTGCGGGTTAATAGGACACATGGCGCGCGAATGCAGACGTCCTAAGCAGCGGGGTTACGTTGCTTTTGTGCGGGTAGAGGACCAGTTAGCCGAAGGAGTGCGGGATGGACCCGTACGTAGGAAGAAGGAGGCTAACCCATTCGTGCGTGAGGGAACTGTAAGGGTGGGGGACGCAGACCCCTATCCCGGTAATGATGCTGAGAGATACTGGGGCGGAATTTACCCTGGTGAGCAGAACCCTTTTCCCTGAGTGTCACGAGAATACCTGTGTAGGTGAGGCAAGTGTGACCACTGTGGGAGGCCCAGTGCAGATGCCCCTACACCAGGTAACCCTGAGTTCGGTTTATGGATGCCAAACCCTAGTAGTGGGGGTCTGTGCGACGATGCCCACGAGGGAGGCACAGGTCATTTTGGGAAATGACGCATGTGGAGGACGTGTCCTACCGAACCTCGTGAAGGACGAGGAGTGCTTGGAGCACCTAGAGAAGAAAGGCGAAGTGTTCGACGCCTGTGGGACGAGAAAGGAATCGCCATGGGAGGCGTTCCCTGTCTGTGCTGTAACGCCGAGGCAGTGCGACGGACGAGGAGGGCGTGGATCTGATAAGGCCGACGAGGAGACGTCCGACGGCCTGGGAATGGATCACCTCGTTATGGAACCCGGAGAACGAGTGGAGGGCGAAGGCAGCCCAGAAGGTGAGGTACAGGTGACCCTCACCGGTTCTCCAGGGATGGACCGCACTCGTCTCGGGGAGATGCAGCAGGCAGAATTCCCGAGTTGATTGGTAAGGTCAAAGAAGGACGTATTGGTCCCGAGAAAGCTACTCACTTTAACAGGCAAGAAGGCATATAATAAGACAGTGTAAACCTGTAAGGATGGAGGTCGGAAAAGCCTCTCCAAGTACGAGAGGCCAGGTAGCGTTGCCAGCCAAGTGCAGAGCGGCAGTGTTGAGTCCGTTGCACGCTGTTGACTCTGCGGGTCACCTAGGATGACCACGATGCGACGTCCAACGTCGAGAGAAGTGGCTGGGCAACTACAACATCTTTTCTCTGGGTGAGGAGGCCCAGGGAAAATCAGGCTGACAGTGGAAATATGTTCGGTCTGAGTGTGTCAGACGAACAATGATAAATTGGGGAGTGATGCAGATTCGGTCGTCGCCCTACCGATCGCAGTCGAAGGGGGCGGTCGGAAGATTCCACTCCACCTCAGAGACAGCTCTGAGAATGTTCTGCGTAGAGCAGGAAGACGAGTGGGAAGAGACAGCGGGCCCTGTTTTGTTGGCCATTTGCAAAGCAGTGGCAGAACCGTTAAAATTCTCACACTTCCAGCTGGTGAACGGACGTGAGGTGTGGAACCCTCGGTCCGCAATAGATAAGCAGTGGACGCCAAGGATGACCTGGAAGACGGTCTGCAGACACATGAGGAGTGTCACGCATTGGCGGCTGCAATACTGGCTGGAAGCCAAGATTTTTAGTGGAAAGGACAGCGTAGTCGCAGATGCGTTGTCCCGCATGCACTAACCAGACATGACTCTTATTTTAAGGGGAGGGGTATGTGACGGTGTTCCCCCCTTCTAATTCTCCCACGCCTGCTGTAAGAGTCATGTCCACTATTCCCGAGCGTTCTCTACATTGCAGGCAACAATTGAACATGTGTGGGAGAGAACAGTATTCTCGAAGAGCCGAGAAATTGCGAAAATAGTACATTTTGGCCTGTGGGATAGGCCCTTTAGGGAGCCAATATGGCGCTGGCAAGTCTGTTCTCCCGCCAAAACTGTGTGACGTCAGTGGCGCCAGATTGGTCACCGTCAGCGACATGGCACTGGGAGCCAATGAAAACCAACTTTGGAAAAGTGACGTCACATAGGCATGGGGGTCCAGCCCGTGTGACGCCAGGCGATATCAGTCTTTCACGACACGTCCGAGAGGTAGGACGCGCGATCGGTCATCCTGTCAGAGTGACGGATTTACCGAACTCCGGTGGATTTAAGCGTCTCCAGTTGTTGGCACGCACTCTGTGAGGTCTTCCTGCAACCCAGAAGTGGCTCAGATAAGGAATTGACAGAATATTGAGCAACAAGTGCTCAGGGACAGGTGCGTTGCAAGAAGTGGGCCGGGCATCGACGTGTGTCGTCGTTGGCAGTTCACCAGTATAAGAGGCAGCTTAGTGGCCGGGCCACCCACCGTGAGTGAACCGGGTTGACAGCCTTGTCAACCAGGTTGAACGTGTGATCGACGATCCTGTCAAGTTTGACAGTAACCCCACCTTCGTGGAACCCTACGAGTCAACAGTTGGATGCAAGCACGTCGAGAAGTCTTCCCAAATACCTAGCGATATATCTAGACGACGAGGGAATTGACGTGTTGTGAGCTTCAAGAGCTCTGAAGTCGGGTGCTGTGCGTGTGTCGTCCGGGACGGCTGATAACTTCAGTGACTTCGTAGTGGTGAGAGGCAGTTACTCTGGGAGTACAGTGACAAGGACTAATTGGGAAACGTACGACGACCGCCGAGACGTAGGCTGGCTGCCGTAGTTGGGAGGAAAGTTGACGGCCAGGAGACCGACTTCGACCCTGCGACGTACTGTAGAGGAAGGAGCACGGACCTGCTGTGTACAGAAGCGGCGAGACGCGACATCCTAAGGCGTGGGGCTTGTGTTTCTGGATGAACGAGGCGAGAGCCTGGACCAGGAGCTACAACCCAACTGTCATCCTAGGATAGGTGAAGTAGGTGTTTACAGTTCCCTCCCATTTCCCCTTTAGTTAGCTATATATATTCTTGTCAGGATATTTTTATGTCGTGAGCAAGTCTCACTTGAGTTTAAGTCACAGAGAGCACAGTATGTGGTGAGGCTGCCCAGAGCGCTCACAGTATCAGTTACATATATATCTATGTGTGGGTGTGTGCAAGCACCAAGATTCATCAGAGAATTTACTGTGACTATTATTGATCTGTGATATTATTAATATATATATATTGGTAGTAAACCAGATATTGGTGTATGGATCTCTATAATCTATTGATATAATGCCTGTGGATTGATCTCTATAATCTATCGATATAAATGCCTGTGTGTTGATCTCTATGATCTATTGATATATAATGCCTGAAGTTTGATTACTGATTTATATATGACATGATTGTGTGCTGAATAATATCATATACGTGAAGTGATTGCCAGTGATATCTCTGTAAGAGGAAGTATAAATATAAAGAAAAGTTCAGTGATCAAGTGAGTGCATTCACAGTAAATATTATTAAGAATAGAGTAATCTTTTGGTACAGTGAAAAGTCACTGTGAGAGTATTGTGAATATAGATGTTGATCGTGAGGCCAGTGAAATCATAAGTAAGCCATGTGAACGTTGAATAGTGTTTTGGAAAAAGTTAAATAAACGGGGATCGTGACAATTAGAAAACAAGTACTAGTCTGTTCCCACGATCGCGAGGGCCCGGTCAGCTGAGTCTGACAGGTGACACGTGGCCGATGTTACCATATGGTGCGCTCTAGAATATTATGCTATGAATGGAGCGATTGTCATATATTAATTCTGATACATTGATGCATTATATATTTCTCGTCTTTTAAGTAAAATACCAAAACTCTTTGGTGTTTGATATCATCCCCTCCATTTATCTTGTGACCGTGTAATGATATAAAGTAGAGTGACCTGCCTGATACTATATTACTGGATTTTGCTCTTGCCACAATTACACCTGACCACTGCAGTGTTACTGGACATCTAAAAACCAGTTGGCGACCTTGAAGGCTGTATAAGAGTTCGGTGTCGGAGGGCCACAGATTGAGGGAACGATCTGTGCTCCCACTCATCTATACAATAAAGGCCGGTTGTGAGATCGACTGGGGTACTCTCCGAGGCCAGCAGTGGAGCCTAGAGGATTGAGGGAAGACCCGCCGAACGACGGTGAGTAAGGGTTATTGTTGGAGCAACCACCTGGAAAGGAGATCCAGTCTACTGTTGCTTTAACCCTTCTCTAACGAGAACACCGTGAAACCCCGACAATATATATATATATATTATATATATATATATATATATATATATATATATATATATATATATATATTATATATATATGTATATATATTCAACTATAGAACACTTTCCCACCAGGAGACTCGACCCCTAGCCAGCACAGAAGCCTTCTAGCCACCAGCTATGACAGGTAACGCGTTAACCCACTACACCACACTCAGACCCTTAAAAGAAATGGTAATTTTGGGGCATTTCAACACTCCAAAGATCACCACTTCCCAAGAGCACCAGAGCTAGTGAGGGGTCAAATTTACGTTTTTTCATCAAGTCCCTGTTGAATATGGGAATACACTGTGTCTATGCTTCATGCCTCAACTCGCCTAAACACGCGAGAGTAGTTTTTTGAGTAGCGAGAGTAGTACAAAGAAGAGAGTAGCGAGTTGGGCATGATATATATATATATATATATATATATATATATATATATATATATATATATATATATATATATATATATATATATATATATGTAGTACCTAGTAGCCAGAACGCATTTCTCAGCCTACTATGCAAGGCCCGATTTGCCTAATAAGCCAAGTTTTCCTGAATTAATATATTTTCTCTATTTTTTTTTCTTATGAAATGATAAACATACCCATTTCATTATGTATGAGGTCAATTTTTTTTATTGGAGTTAAAATTAACGTAGATATATGACCGAACCTAACCAACCCTACCTAACCTAGCCTAACCTATCTTTATAGGTTAGGTTAGGTAAAATTAGGTAGCCGAAAAAGTTAGGTTAGGTTAGGTTAGGTAGGTTAGGTAGTCAAAAAACAATTAATTTACGAAAACTTGGCTTATTAGGCAAATCAGGCCTTGCATAGAAGGTTGAGAAGTGCGTTGTGGCTACTAGGTACGACATATATATATATATATATATATATATATATATATATATATATATATATATATATATATATATATATATATATATATATATATATATATATATATAAATATATGCGAACAAGCCTGAGTAATCCCCAGGACTATATGCAAATGAAAACTCACACCCATATGCATATAGCACAGGGGACCATCCAGTATTGTTCGCATTTGTGTTCCTCATGTGTGCCCCAAAGAATGAGGTGATTTGATAAAATACCACTTCCAAGATTACCAGCCGAGTGTCGGTGTGGGGGGGGGGATGGAAATAGCCTCGGCTACCATCTTCTTTTGTCAGGTCGTGTTGGTCGAGCGGTTAGGGGATCCTGTACGCCAGCAAAGTGCTCCTGGTAGTATGGGTTCGAGTCACTTCTGGGGTGTGAGTTTTCAATTATATATATGTAGATATATATATATATATATATATATATATATATATATATATATATATATATATATATATATATATATATATATATATATATACATAAATTGTAATATAATAATTATGAATAAATTATTTCTATTCCTCTATGTATCATTGATACTTTTGTTATAATTTTTTTTCATTTATTTAATAATTATTCGATTTTTACTTTGTCACGTATATATATATATATATATATATATATATATATATATATATATATATATATAAATATATATATATATATATATATATATATATATATATATATATATATATATATATATATATATATAGGGGTGGTAGGAGAAGAAAATATCAAAATGTTCAGTGAGGATCCACAAGGTCTTCTATGAGTACTCTTTATTTTCTTCTCCGAGGTTATGGGTCCCTACACTTGCACCAGAG
>WNGS01015678.1:0-10606 GCA_020271785.1 Procambarus virginalis | reverse complement strand
AGAGCAGTAGTCATAGCAGGTATTTAAGTGCAATTAGAGGCAATACCTAGGGTAAGGAGATATAGACAAAGCCACAGTCAAAGAGATCCTTGAAGGAGTACAGATGGAGGGGGAAGAATTGAATATAGAAAAGGTTTTCAGGCTTGGCCGGTACAACAAGGACAAAGATCAATGATAAAAGTAGTTTTCAAAAGCGAGAACACAAAAGAGGAAATTTTAGCAAAGAAGAGCAGCCTACTCAGTGTGCAAAAGTTCAAAAGGTATTCCTGCAGAGGGATATGATCAGGGAGGAGAGACAAGGGCAGCAGCAGCAAGGAACGAGCGCAAGGAGAGGAAAGGAATCAGGGAACCACATCCCAGAACCCTACGATCCCAGAAGGTAGTGGGGAACCCTCCACAGGCAATTCAACAGCCCCAGTGGGATGAGGATCACACCCTTCTCCCAACTAATAGAAGCCCTACCTGCCACAGCCCCTATACTCCTCCCCCACCCTAAGCCCTCCCTTCCCCCCCCCTTATCCCCTCCCTCCTCTCCCACCCCCTAAGCTCTCCCTTCTCCCTCCCAAGCCCTCTTTCCTCCCCCTCTCCCCTACCCCTTAAGCCCTCCTTTCTCCCCCCACCCCCCCAAGTCCTCCCTCCCCCCTTCCCCCGACAACCCCCCTTTCTCCCTATCCCCCCAAACCCTCCATTCTCCTCCACCCCTCCAAGCCCTCACTTCGCCCCTTACCTATCCAAACAGATCCTCCCGCCCCCCCCCCCCCCACAATCCAGGTCCCCCTCACTCTCAGCCCCCCTCACTCTCAGCCCCCCCTCACTCTCAGCCCCCCTCACAACCTAGGGCGCCCCCCCCCTTCCTCCTCTCCATCCCAGACCCTTCATGTTTACCTACTCCAGTGGAAGCAACAGAAACTGGGGATGGACAGAAATGAGTCAGCTTCAAGGTGATGTACACAAACATAGATGGGATTACAAGCAAGGCGAACGAATTTAGGGAAAGAGCACAAGACGTAAACCCAGATGTAACTGGAATCATGGAAACAAAACTCTCAGGAATCATAACAAATACGATGTTCCCCCAGGATCACTTTGTAATAAGGAAAGAGAGGGAGGGAAGGGGAGGAGGCAAAGTGGTCTTACTCATGAGAAAGGAATGGAGTTTCAAGGAGATGGTTATCCCAGGCTGTGAAGGGTTTAGAGACTACATAGCAGGCACCATGACGATGGGAGGACCTAGAGTAGTAGTAGCGGTGATATATATAACCCTCCACCAAACGACAGAAGACCCAGGCAAGAGTATGACAGAGACAACATGTCAGTTAATAACATAATTGAGAGGGCAGCCTCTGCTGCCTAAAGAAATCGATCCCATCTGCTCGTCATGGGTGACTTCAATCATGGAAGGATAGATGGGAGAACAAGGAACCACACGGAGGAGAGGATACATGGAGAGCCAAACTAGTGGAGGTGGCGACAAGAAATTTTCTAAGCCAACATGTCAGGGAACCCAATAGGATGAGGGGAAACGATGAACCAGCGATACTCTACTTAGTCTTCACTCTGAATGACTTCGACATAAGGGAAATTGACTTCGAGGCCCCAGTCGGAATGAGCGATCACAGTGTACTGACGTTTGAGTATCTGGTCGAAGAAGGGCTAAAGTACTCGAGAAAGGGAACTGAAAGCAAAAGGCTGGCATTCCGTAAGGGAAATTACGAGGATATAAGAAAATTCCTAACGGATGTAACATGGGAAGCAGAGCTAAGGGAAAAGACGGCCCAAGACATGATGGAATACATCACACAGAAGTGCAAGAAGGCAGCAGAAAAGTTTATCCCAGCCCAAAAGGTAAAAACTGAAATGCAGATTAGAAACCCATGGTTTAATCAGAGATGTAAGCTAGCTAAGCAACAAAGTAAAAGAGCATGGAGAAACTAAAAATAACAGGACACTTGAGAGCAGAGAAGGTTACCTGAGAGCCAGGAATGAATACATCAGACACTTTCTAAGCCAGCACAGCAAGGAACCAACAAGAATAAGAGAAGAATACGAACCAGCCATGCTCGATCTGATATTTACCCTAAATCAGTGGGATATAAGGTAAGTCAAGATGGAAGCACCCTTGGGAATGAGTGACCAGAGTGTAGTAAGCTTTGAGCACCTGGTAGAGCTAGGAATTATCTCCCCCCAAAAAAGAACTAGGAAACAAAAGGCTGGCATACCGAAAGGGGAACTATGAGGAGATGAGACGTTTCCTGAGGGAAATACCTTGGGAGACAGACCTCAGAGATAAGTCTGTACAAGATATGATGGACTATGTCACCCAAAAGTGTCAGGAGGCAGTAAACAGGTTCATCCCGTCCCAAAGGGAAAAATCCGAGAAGCAACAGAAGAATCCATGGTATAATAGGGCATGTATGGAAGCAAAGGAACTGAACAAAAGGGCGTGGAGGAACGAAAAAACAGAACACCAGAAAGCAGAAAGAGATACCAGAGAAACAGGAATGAGTATGTTAGGGTGAGAAGAGAAGCAGAGAAAATTTATGAAAATGATATAGCAAACAAAGCCAAGACCAAACCAAAGCTGCTCCATAGTCACATCAGGAGGAAAACAACAGTGAAAGAATAGGTTATGAAACTTAAAACAGGCGAGGACAGGTATACAGAGAATGACAAAGTGGTGTGTGAAGTACTCAACAAGATGTTCCAGGAGGTCTTCACAATAGAACAAGGTGAGGTCACTGTGCTAGGAGAAAGGGAAGTAAACCAGGCGGCCTTGGAAGGTTTCGAAATTACGAGTGAGGAGGTCAAGAGACACCTGCTGGATCTGGACGTTAGAAAGGCTGTTGGTCCAGACGGGATCTCACCATGGGTACTGAAAGATTGTGCAGAGGCACTTTGATTGCCACTCTTCATAGTGTATAGTAGGTGACTTGAAACGGGAGACCTACCAGAAATATGGAAGATGGCAAATGTGGTCCCAATATACAAAAAGGGCGACAGGCAAGAGGCACTGAACTACAGGCCAGTGTCCTTGACTTGTATACTATGCAAGGTGATGGAGAAGGTCGTGAGAAAAAACCTAGTAATACATCTGGAGAGAAGGGAGTTCATGACAAATCGCCAACATGGGTTCAGGGAGGGTAAATCTTGCCTGACTGGCTTAATAGAATTCTATGACCAGGTGACAAAGATTAAGTAAGAAAGAGAAGGCTGGGCGTACTGCATTTTCTTGAATTGTCGGAATGCCTTTGACACAGTGCCGCATAAGAGGCTGGTACATAAGCTGGAGAGACCAGAAGGTGTAGCTGGTAAGGTGCTCCAGTGGATAAGGGAGTACCTTAGCAATAGGAAGCAGAGAGTTACGGTGAGGGTTGAGACCTCGGATTGGCGTGAAGTCACCAGTGGAGTCCCACTGGGCTCTGTACTCGGTCCTATCATGTTTCTGATATATGTAAATGATCTCCCGGAGGGTGTAGATACATTTCTCTCAATGTTTGCTGACAATGCCAAAATTATGAGAAGGATTAAGACAGAGGAGGACTGCTTGAGGCTTCAAGAAGACCTAGACAAGCTGAAGTAATGGTCGAACAAATGGTTGTTAGAGTTTAATCCAAACAAATGTAATGTAATGAAGATAGGCGTAGGGAGCAGGAGGCCAGATACTAGGTATCATCTGGGAGATGAAATTCTTAAAGAGTCAGAGAGAGAAAAAGACTTGGGGGTTGACATCACGCCAGACCTGTCCTTTGCAGCCCATATTAAGAAGATAACGTCAGCGGCATATGCCAGGCTGGCCAACATAAGAACGGCATTCAGAAACTTGTGTAAAGAATCATTCAGAACTTTGTATACCACATATGTCAGGCCAATCGTGGAGTATGCAGCTCCAGCATGGAGTCCATATTTAGTCAAGAATAAGACCAAACTGGAAAAGGTTCAAAGGTTTGCCACCAGACTAGTACCCGAGCTGAGAGGTATGAGCTACGAGGAGAGGCTACGGGAATTAAACCTCACTTCGCTGGAAGACAGAAGAGTTAGGGGGGGCATGATCACCACATTCAAAATTCTCAAGGGAATTGATAGGGTAAATAAAGACAGGCTATTTAACACAAGGGCACACGCACTAGGGGACACGGGTGGAAACTGAGTGCCCAAATGAGCCACAGAGATATTAGAAAGAACTTTTTTGTGTCAGAGTGTTGAAAAATGGAATGCATTAGGAAGTGGTGGGGCTGACTCCATACACAGTTTCAAGTCTAGATATGATAGAGCCCAATAGCTTCAGAAACCTGTACACCTGTTGATTGACGGTTGAGAGGAGGGACCGAAGAGTCATAGCTCAACCCCCGCAATCACAATTAGGTGAGTACAAGGCGAAGCTTGAAAAAGATCAGAGATATGCCACTAGGCTAGTCCCAGAACAAAGAGGCTTGAGTTACGAAGAAAGGTTGCGGGAAATGCACCTCATGACACTAGAAGACAGAAGAGTACGGGGAGACATCATCACTACCTACAAAATTCTCAGAGGAATTGACAGGGTAGATAAAGAAAAACTATTTAACACTGGTGGGACGCGAACAAGGGGACACAGGTGGAAACTGAGTACCCAAATGAGCCACAGGGACGTTAGAAAGAACTTTTTCAGTGTCAGAGTAGTTAACAGATGGAATGCATTAGGCAGTGATGTGGTGGAGAATGACTCCATACACAGCTTCAAATGTAGATATGATAGAGCCCAATAGGCTCAGGAATCTGTACATCAGTTGATCGACAGTTGAGAGGCTGGACCAAAGAGCCAGAGCTCATCCCCTGCAAACACAATTAGGTGAGTACATAGAGTCAACAGACGACGCCATCTCTCCCTCCCTCCTCATAAAGATTCCTCCTCCCATCATACTGCGCACATCGCTAATTCTCACCACAATCCTGCTATTTTCAGAATCCCGGTCACTAAATCTTGTAAATGAATAATTTTCCACAAGTTTAATTGTAATGGAAATGAGAAGTTGTTTGGTGATTCACAGATGGACGAAACAATGACAGTGTGCTGCGAGTAGCGCTGTAAACATCTTGAACAGCATTATGTTCACTGATATCTGAACATTGTACACAGTCTTTATCACAGTCAGGCTCTTCTGTAATGCTATCATGGCTAAATAATGTCAGTTACATATATATTTTGACATTTTCAGGCGATGCTGTGGTCACAAGGTGAACAGCAGTGATGTTAGCTCATGCTGTGTGCGCCTGCCTTGGTTGCTCACTCAAAACTGAGGCCTTCACACTCTTCAATGTTGCCCACGATTTTTTACGAATTTTACGATTACGATTTTTTTAAATAGTGTCTATTTACTAGAGCCCTGAGGCAGCTGATGTGAACCCCTGTGTAGATGCGGGACTTTTAAATCTTATGTAGTACTCCCAACCATTCAGAGCTATGGTGCACCGTCCTGCAATATTGACTCACCCCAACTATAAATTTATTGCACCTTTTAAGGTTTAAGGGTTTAATTCACACTACTATTTGTTAGTTTAGAATTATATACCCTCAGCTGTTTGTAGTGTGAGAGCTGATCTTCCAGCATCAGACTTGGTCCACAAATGTGATCCATCAGGGGGAAGGTATTAATTGCGACAATCTAGTCCTGGTGTGTCGCAGCTCAACTAATTTCTGGTGTGCTCACAATATACCTGGGGAAATGTTACAACGTAACATTTACCAAGAACAGATATACTTCAATTGTAGCACAAAGTATATTAGAGACTCTTACCCTTGAGGGGTTGTGTTATCCTGCCTTGTGACGATTAATACTAGATACAGGAAATAACTGGCAAATAAATCTGAGCTAATAGACTAACCTAACTGTGGCACCTTCCTCCTGTTATGCAAGTTGCGCAAACAAATAGCAACTATATTCCTTTGTTGTAAGTCACGCTGCTAACTAGAATTTGCAGGAGGAAATTTGTGTTGCAAAAGGGCCGTTTGTGGGCTCAAGTTTCACGAAAACACTCTCCTTGCAGTGCCTTTGTTTACAATGGCCGGTTTACAATAATCACATTAACATGGTAGTCATCCAGTGGAACATTCCCTGGTTGTGTAGTCACATTAACGTGGTAGTCATCCAGGGGAACATTGCCTGGCTGTGTGGTCACATTAACGTGGTAGTCATCCAGGGGAACATTGCCTGGCTGTGTGGTCACATTAACGTGGTAGTCATCCAGGGGAACATTGCCTGGCTGTGTGGTCACATTAACATGGTAGTCATCCAGGGGAACATTCCCTGGTTGTGTGGTCACATTAACGTGGTAGTCATCCAGGGGAACATTGCCTGGCTGTGTGGTCACATTAACGTGGTAGTCATCCAGGGGAACATTACCTGGCTGTGTGGTCACATTAACATGGTAGTCATCCAGGGGAACATTGCCTGGCTGTGTGGTCACATTAACATGGTAGTCATCCAGTGGAACATTGCCTGGCTGTGTGGTCACATTAACATGGTAGTCATCCAGGGGAACATTGCCTGGCTGTGTGGTCACATTAACATGGTAGTTATCCAGGGGAACATTGCCTGGCTGTGTGGTCACATTAACATGGTAGTCATCCAGGGGAACATTGCCTGGCTGTGTGGTCACATTAACATGGTAGTCATCCAGGGGAACACATGACCAGTTAACTTCTCTGGCGCCAATGGTATTGTTATCATTATAATATACCGTATAACATGTATACTCGATAGATACATGTTGGAGAGGTGTTGGATCAGGATGAACATTACCCGGAATGAGTTAAGCGGAGCACTGTGGTGGTCATACATCTTGTGTTCTGTGTTCTTGTAATACTTCTTTTTGCTTATTTAAAATAGTTTTACTTACTAGGGAGCTTGTCGGCCGAGCGGACAGCACACTGGACTTGTGATCCTGTGGTCCCGGGTTCGATCCCGGGAGCCAGCGAGAAACGATGGGCAGAGTTTCTTTCACCCAATGCCCCTGTTACCTAGCAGTAAATAGGTACCTGGGAGTTAGTCAGCTGTCACGGGCTGCTTCCTGGGGGTGGAGGCCTGGACAAGGACCGGACCGCGGGGACACTAAAAAAGCTCCGAAAACTACTCAAGATAACCTCAAGAGATACTCTAATATTATGACAAAAAAGGCCATTGGCTTGGCTTTCTGCGGTATGCGTTAGTATTGTAAATGTAACTTAAAGCGTTGATTAATATCCTGCACACCTAAATAAAAACTAATATTTTGTCCAAGATTATGTGTTTTTTTATATATATGTTCCTTCAGTAATGCAATTTACAATAATGTTTGTTACTGTCGTGTTGGTCCTGGTCACGATAACCGACCTTGAAGCTTGGCTGGGTGTTGGAGCATTTTTTATCATGTTTAAACACTTCTAACTTTCTTGTGAGATATTCTTTATAACATGTTTAGTTCTTCTTGGTTAATAACCACTCCATCAGGTCCTTCGATGATGTTATCTGGTGATACACCTAAATGTTGTTGATCTTATTAGCACTATAAGCTTGCGACAATGTAAATCACAGTCCAAAATTACTTTTAAGCTATTTAGCAAAATACAGAATGGTGATGAATATTTTTTCGGTGTGTTTTGTGATTGAGAACTATTTCCCTTGTTGTAAGATTGGTATTCTGACCTAGAACACTATAAAAATATATATTTGCTGTTTTATGGAGATGAGACACTATTGGCACTTAGCTAAATGAGATCATCCCTTAATATGTCATGGTACAGATAAGAAGGCTTAGCCCACAGTTATTGATAACTCCAGTTTAAGCCACAATTATCATGAAGGACTTATGAATAATATCAGCCTGCCTTGTAATTGTCAAGTAAATATATGCATGCGCATTGGGCCGCAACCAGTACTGACAATAACGATAATATCTCCTATTTAAGAGCAATCAGGGATAAAAGATAAAAGCACCTGATTGACGCACAAAGAAGAACGGCAATAAGTAAGTAATTATCAAAAGAAGGCACCAAACCGGGATGGCTATATAGTACCATCAAAGTGCGAAATAATCAGAGGGCGCTAAATATCACCAAGAATGTCAATACGAGAACAGAAACGCACAAGGCGAATGATATCAAAAGTATCCGACTCACAAAGAATTCTATCGAAGGACAAGTGACCACGAGGGACGATCGGAAAGCAAGACACACGCACGTCCTGGAAGTCAGGACATTCAACAAGGATATGCACAACTAAGAGGACAACGCTTCGGACAATAAGGAGCAGGGCAGCACTGCATTAAGTGACCGTGGGTTAAGCGATATGGCCAATCCGCAACCTTTCTAGAGCAGTTTCCCACCGCCGGTTTCGGTGGCAGGAGGAAGGCACGAGGCCATTACGTTGAGAGTATGCAGTTTTACCAATATAGAACACCAACAACCTGGCCAACGGGTAAGGATGGGGAATGAATAACTGAATAAAGTCGGAATAAGGAATACCTTTATAGGAGATGGGACAAGAACGGATAGCTCCCTAGCGGCAGCATCCACACCTCATTTAAAGAAACACCAATATTGCTGGGAACACAGCAAACTCTACCGATTTCAATTTACCTAGAAATAAGAAAAAGCAATGTTTAATCTCTGAGAACCACTGGTGGACAGGATTAAAGGGACCCTAGAGCCATGAGGGCACTACGAGAGTCAACTACAACCACAAAGGAAGAATCGACAATGAAAAAGCAAGAGATGGAGAGCATAGAGAATAGCATAAAGTTTTGCTGATAACAGATGCTCGACGCCTCGAAAGGAAGGCGACACACATATAAGTGCGGTCAGGAAAAACAACAGAGTAGCCCACACACCGTCCGCAGACTTAGACCCATCGGTAAGGAAGTGGAAACTGAGCTGGGAGTGCAAAGAAAAGTGCTCAGGAAAAGAGCGTTTCGGAACACGTAGGAGGGGGAAATGCTTTAGTGATGCGGGCTCAGACAGACAAAAACTTGGAAGAGGTGACTCTCCACGGAGGAAAGAAAGACAATACGAGGCGAAACATTAGAAACTACGACAAAAGGAATCCTGTAGCGAGATAGTCGGAAGAATGAGGGAGTGCGATAAAGAGGAACTGGTGCCCACAGGAAGGGCAAAAGTTAAACGACGACAGAAGAGAGGAGGAAGATGCTGTAAGGACCGCGAAAGAAAGCGAATGACAGTAGCGATCACGGCGGTCTGAGAGAGAGGAGAAGCCAGTGTCAACATACAATTGAGGAGGAGTGCAACGAAGGCACCAGAGCTGAGACGCAAACCAGTATGGTGCAAAGCTCAAGACGGCGAAGAGTAGAAGGCGAAGCAGAAACAATATGAGGGGCAACCCTAATCATGAGTTTAGACAGGACGACAGAGGAATGCAAATAGAGGAGCCGAGCGTCATCCGCTCCCCAAGAAGTATGGGACAAAAACATAGTGAGTTAAGGGCTTTAGAGCATTCAACTCTGAAGGTAAGAGATACGGGGGACCAAGGACAAACGAATGTCAAAATAACCCCAAAAGCTTAAGGGAATCTTCCGTACAAAGTGGGATGACCATAAAGTGACAAGGAGGGACGAAGAACGACAGTACTCCCGAATAAAATGTCATAGCACAGTCTTAGAACGCAGAGGAACTTGAACAATGATCGGTGGCCCAGAGACCATGGCGGTCAATCAATCGCAGTTGAAGCCGTCGTTGAAAGAAGAGGAGAATCATCACCCTGAAGCCAAAGGGTAGATCGATCAATCATAAAAAAAACGATTCAAAGGGTGATGATTCGCTTCATAAACTTCATAAAGAACGTTAACCATACAATCAAAGAGAATGCAGACACAACTCGTGAGGGCAATAGGGGGGCGAAATCCTTGGGGATGACACGAGAGACCCTGGTTTCCGAACAGGAGGACAACAGCATCGAGCCGTAGTCTGTCAGGGACTAACGACGGACTCCCGACCCGGATGTTACAGACTCAGTAAATGACTGAGACGTGCATGGAGGGAGATGGGGAGCATCTCATAATGAATGCCATCGGAACCTGCCGCTGTAGAACCGTACTAGGGCAGATTGTGGAAGCTCAGAGAGGGAAAAGGGATCGTTATAGGGAAGGCGAAGATGGGGACAGAAATCTAAAGGACGAGATTCAAGAAAAGGCTTACAAAGAAGGAAGGTGATTGGGGAAGAAAGAGAACCAGAGCTAACAGATGAAAAAGTGGGAACCCAGTTCGGTTCGCTCTTGTGGTGGACCCCTGCAAACGGGTCCGCCACAAGAGTACCACGGAGCTGAAGGACTGGCGAGACATCGGGCAGCGAACTTACCTCCAAGTCGTTGCAGATACGCTTCCAGACCAGTGAGAGAGTTGTTTCGGACATAACGGTGGAGACCTAAGACATCCAGGCACGCACGTTTAGCCGCATGGATGGTCCTATGGGCCACTGTTCTCGCCTCACGAAACAAAAGAAAAGACTCACCCGTCTGCCGGCGGCGGTGCTTCTTCCAGGCGGCACGCTTTTACAACGGACATCCCAGGCACAGTCCACATTCCACCCAGGGAACGCACGTTCACAGAAGAGGAAAAGCAAGGAATAAAACGGAGTGCAGC
>WNGS01015664.1:0-14261 GCA_020271785.1 Procambarus virginalis | reverse complement strand
GTATCCATCAGTGTCAGGCCTCCGCAAAGCGAAGTGCTTTATTTTGTACCCGTTGGATCTTCAGACTGCTTGGCTGTTGTCTGTGGTAAAGTAAGGGAAGACACGCAAAACACATAGTATGAACAATGAAACTTTAATTAAATGGAAAAAAAGTTATGAACAAAAAGAATCCCTTGGCTATGTACAGTGCAAACAAACAAGTCAAAAATATAACATAAAAATTAAGAACAGGGATGAATTACTCTAGGAATAATATAAAGACAAAATGAAATAACAGGTGCTGGGAATAAAGCGATACCTGAGAACATCCACCTGATAGACAGAGCGTATCAGTTAGTTGTTTTCAGCTTGAGAGCACAAGATATTCTAACTTCAATGACAGGTTCAGCCCATACATTGACTAGGTAGAGGGCGCTGAGTGCAGGTGTGCATTCGGCGGGTCACCAATCAGAAGCAGACAGGCTGGAATGGTAGTTTGCTGGTTGACGACGGTGGCAAGCCGGCATGGAGGGAGTGTGGAGTGGGGGGAGTTTAGGGTACGTTTGCCTCCTGGTCAAAACGTTTTGTGCTACTGGTAGACGTATCTTGAAGTTAGCATCTTATTCTTGTATATATATAAGTACTTTATGTAGGGAAGCAGGCTCAATCTCTCTTGAAAGAGATTATCGTCACAACTCTCCCCCGAAGCCTGCTCTAACGGGTCAAGTTACTTCTTCTGATGGTAGAGTGGTATGTATAGCTGCCTCTACCTCATAGACTCTGGAGAGGGCGTCTGCTATGATGTTGTCAGAACCCTTGATGTAGAAGATCTCCAGTTGAATTCTGCAGATACAAGCCCATCGTAGAAGTCGTTGATTTTTAATTGGGCTTGCTGCAAGAAGCGTAGGGGATTGTGGTACGAGTAGATGGTGGTAGACCGAGTAGATGGTAGACCGAGCACCTTGTAGGTAAGATGCAAAGTGCTGTAAGTTTAGGACGATGAAGAGAAGTACCTTTTCGATAGTGCTGTGTTCTTCTGGTGATGTTGTAACTTGTAGCTGTAGTAGCTAACAGGTAGAACCTCCTCGCTTCGTTGTTGCATCAGGACCCCCCGATGCCGGTACCACTGGCGTCGACATGGAGGATGAAAGGCTTCGTGATATCTGGCGAGGCGAGAATGGGATTAGAACAGAGCAGAGATTTAAGTTGTTCAAAAGCAATGGTTTCCTGAATGGTCCAATGATACCGTTGCTTGGGGCTGGTTAAAGTGATCAATGGTGTCGCCACCGTACTAAAATTCTTCACAAACCTACGGTAGTAGGAGGCAAGACCAAGGAAGCGCAGGAGCTGCTTCCTGGTGGTAGGCTGTGGGTAATGCTGGATGGCTTGAGTGTGTATGTTTAACGGAGCTAGGCTGCCACTCCCTATCACATGACCAAGATAACGCACTTTACCTTTAGCAAAGGTGGACTTGCCCAAGTTGATGGTGAGGCCGGCTGTCAGGAGCTTGGCGAACAATCGTTGCAGCTGGAGCAGATGTTCGTTCCAGGTGTTAGTTGCCACAACGATATCATCCAAGTAGGCGTAGGTGTTATCTAAGCCATGGATGACGCGGTTGACAGCTCGCTGGAAGGTGGCCGGGGCATTACATAGTCCAAATGGAAGGCGTTCATATCTGTAAAGGCCAAAGGAGTGGTGAAGGCAGATATTTCCTTAGCTCGCTCTGTCAAACATACTTGGTAGTATCCCTTGAGTAAGTCTAGTTTGGATAAATACCGAGCATTACCAATGGCGTCAAGGATGTCATCTATTCTAGGTAATGGGTAAGCATCCTTGACAGTCACAAGATTCAATTTCCTGTAGTCAGTACACAGCCTCACTTTACCGTGCGGTTTCGGCACCAAGATGCAGGGTGAGGCCCAAGGGGACTCACAAGGGGTGGCCAGCCCATGATCCAGGAGGTACTGTACTTCAGCACGCATAACTTCCTTTTTGCTCGGGCTGATTCGGTAGAAAGGTTGACGAATCGGCTGGGTGTCAGGAGTAGCTGGATGTCGTGCTGAACCACATTACACTCCTGTGGATCATCGCTGAACAACTTCTGATGTTCCTTGAAGATTCTGATGAGAGGAGCACTATTACTGTCCTGCAAATAGGTATGAAGATCAGTTAGGATTTCCGAGTTGGAAGGCACTGACTCAGTGTTAGTGCTTTCGGGAGGAGAAGCAGGGAAGGTCTCACTGTGGAGGTATGGACCTTTAAATGTGGATAATGATACCAACACAGTGGGGGGAGTACCTTGATACTGCTTCAGGAGGTTGACGTGGCACAACTGGGTCTTCCGCCGCCTATCTGGAGTCTCAAGAACGTAGTTGTGGTTGTTTCTGCACTCCTTGATGCGGTAGGGTCCTGAAAACTTGTTTTGCAATGGAGAACCTGGGATAGGAAATATGCCAACACGAAGTCTCCTGGTTTAAATTTCCTTATTTTGCTGCGTTGGTCAAAATGAGTCTTCATCCTCTCCTGAGCTTTCAATAGATTGTCATTAGCAAATTTACGTACTCTCTCTAGAATGTGTTTTAAGTTTTGAAGAAACTGGGGCACATTCTGAGGGTCACTGAAGGTGGCATTACGTAGAGAGTCTTTAAAAGCTTTGAGAGGAGTACGGCACTTACGTCCGTAGAGCATCTCATAAGGGATACTCCTAGAGACTCATTGGGAGACTTCTGAAAATGCACATGATGAGGTCAAGTTGTTTATCCAGTCCTTCAAGGTTTCATTGCAAAATTTCTTTAGGAGTGCTTTAGTCTGATGACTACGTCAAGAGAACCCTGTGAAGCATAATGATAGGGGCTGGACAATACCTGTGTGATGTTGAACTCTTCCAGTGTCTTCTTGAAGAGATCACTGGTGAAGTTGGTGCCACAGTCACTTTGAACCTCTCTTGGAAATCCATACTGGGTGAAGATCTTCAATAGTTGTTTCACCACAGTAGCAGCCGTAATGTTCTTTACTGGAACAGCTATGGGGAATCTAGTGGTAGGACACAGGATAGTTAGTATATAGTTGCCAGACTGGGCCGGGTAAAAGACCAACACAGTCTATGATGAACTGTGGAAAGGTTCCGCAGGCACTTGGATGGGTGTTAGTGGAGCCTGGGGAATAGAGATGTTAGGTTTACCTGCCATCTGACATGTATGACACTGTTGCACGTAACTTTTGACATCTTTAACCATACCTGGCCAGTAGTAAGTCTCTGATTCCGTGGTAGGTTTTGTTAAAACCATAGCAAGAAAGGGCTCCGTGGGCCAGGTGTAGAATATCGGGGCCGTAGGCTGGTGGGAACCACTAGTTGTTCGACATTTGCCCAATCGTCATCCTCCTTCAGCTTACTGGGTCTGTACCAGCGGTAGAGCAACTGTTCTCTTGGAAGAACCCAGGAATATTGTCAGGTTTAGTCCAGCCGGAAGAATAATGGTGTTAATGAAGGATCCTTCCTCTGTAATACGGAACTCTAAATAGTATGATTCGGTGGGTAGATTCTGATGGTCTTCAAGGACAGCGGCAGCAGTAGAGTCAGCTGGTGCGGGCGTGCAGCAGTGCACAGCGGTGTGTTACGTACCTCTATAAGCTACGTAATTAAATACATTTAATTTGTACTTCTACATTAATTTGTACTTATATATATGCCTTGTTTTATCTGATTATATGTACATCTAAATATTCTTTACTTGTATGTAAGATATGTGTTGCCTGATTTATATGTTGAATTAGGCCTAACTTTTCCACCCGTGGGAACGATTAGATTCTCTTTGTTGTTCACGGTTGATTTCGTGGGAAAGTGGTTTTATCTATGATCATCAGTAGGAATCACTGATGGGAATTCTGTAATTGTTTGAACATTGGGGGGCAACATTCCGTGAGAAACTTCTAGTTCCTGGTGGCGGGGGAGCGTTGCCAATATTTCCCTTTGTTATTTTATTTTAATTACTGCATGTATTAATAATTACATTATTTTTGTTATGCATGTTATTCTGACCATTTACTAAGTTACTTTAAGATTACTCTTGTCACATTATTTTGCTCCATGTAAGTTTAATTAAATAATGTTAGTTTGGCAATTTTCCGCGGGGCAGAAGCAATGTTTTTGACTCCCGCAGTTTTAGTAGTCAGTAACTCGCACGGGACAGGAGAGATAACAACTTGGGAGATAAGTCTGTTAATATTTGTTTTGCCATACATACATTTATATTATAGAGAGACAATACTTTAATTTGCTTTTATAAGTGATCTTGTCCATCTGTGCTTATATATAATATTGTATTATATTATTGTTAATATATATAATATAATTTATATGTATATTTCTTAGTCCTAAGGGATAAATACTTTATTCTTGCTTGTGCCAATCATGTGGTTACACTGGTGACCCGCTCTATATTACAGCAATTCTAACATGTCCCTAGACAACAAGTTCTTAATGCTGTACAGGGTTACGAGCCGTAACGAACGATCTGGTAACATAGTTATGGGGGCCTGTGCCGGGAAATATTGTTCCCACTTAAACTTAACTGTGCTAATCTAACCTTGCCTTCCTAGGTACCAGTGTCTTGTGTGTTTTCTACTATTAACTATTCCATGTGCCATGCAAGCCTTCCTGTGTGTCAAGTAACAACGTTTCACGATTTTGAGGTAAGTCATCCTATAACTTTTGTTTGTGCAGTGAGGCCAAGCGAATTTTCAGTGTGGTGAAAATTTTACAGTGAAGTGAAGTGCAGTGCCAGTGTGTTTATTATTATTATTGTGAATCAAGTGCCAAGTGTTAATCACGATGGAGGACCAAGTGTTGTTGTTGTTGGCTCAACCAAACTTTGAGGGAATTAAAAACCTAACAAAGTCTGCGTTAGTAAATATGGCCAATAAGCTAGAATTAACCGCCAGAAATAGCATGACTAAGGCACAAATTCTGAGAGTCATAGTGACACATTTTGTTGAGAACCAAGAATTAGGAGAAGAATGTCTGGAGGAAGTTAGAGAAGAGTCAAGTGATCAAATTGCTTTAAGGCGTCTTGAGTTAGATGCACAAGTAACGTATGCTAAACTTGAGGCTCAAGAAAAGCCAACGAATGTGCAAGGCAACAGAAATTATTAGAGATTGAAGCTCAACAGAAACAGAAATTATTAGAGGCTGAAGCTCAGCAGAGGGAGCTTGAGACTAGGCGTTTAGAACTTGCGGCACAAAACCAGAGAGTTTTAATGGAGTTGCAACTAGAAGCAACAAAGAAGGAACAATTAGAGATTCAACAACAAATGGCTGACACTAATTTCAGGCTTGAAACACAGCGTATGGCAGCTGGGCATGGAAATTCTAGTAATGTTTCAATTAATAATGATAATAATCCCATAAGGATGAGTAAATATATAGAATTACCCAAGTTTAATGAGGAGGATCCTGAGGTTTTCTTTGCACATTTTAATAAGATTGCCATCAGTATGAACTGGCCAAGGGATCAATGGGTAGCAATTATGCAGTCTCAATTTAAGGGGCGTAGTCAGGAGGTTTTTACATCCCTACCTGACGCTCATAGTTTTGATTATGAATTTGTAAAGAAAAGCATCTTAAATGCTTATCAATTAAATCCAGAGGCACACAGGCAAAAATTTAGAAACCTAAGGAGGGTAAGTGATCAGACAATAGCTGATTTTACTCGTCAAAAGACGAACTATTGCAACAGATGGTTAAAGTCACTTTCAGTCACAGAGTTTGATGCTTTAAAGAATCTTCTTATCATGGAAGAAGTATTGTCTTGTCTCCCAGACAAATTGTCTACTTTTATGGCAGAACAAAAGAATGTAACAGACATTTATGAGCTGTCAAAGCTCGCTGATGAGCATGAGTTGTTGACTAAGGCCCAGTTTACGGCCACTTCACCTAAGTCTAGTCATAGAGTAAATTACAATGCTCACAGAACTCCTTATCATTATAAGCCCACTCCTAGTCCGCCAGTTACTCCCGTGAACTCTTCTCTTACTAACCCTAAGATTGTTACTCCACTGCCAGGATCATCTAAGCCTAGTAATGCTCATTCTAAACCTGCAGTTGGTTCTACCAGTGTGCCCACTTTCAAGCATTGTACACATTGTAAGAGAAGGGGTCATGTGATTACTTCATGTTTTAGTTTGCATCCTGAACTACGGCCAACTGGTCTTATTATGAGTAAAGGATTGCAACATATTAATTCTTCATGTACTACAGTCAATCCCAATTGGATGGCTGACTTTAAACCATATATTTCCACAGGTACATTATTATGTAATAATGGTAACCATAAGACTGTTCAATTACTCCGTGATACTGGAGCTTCACAGTCTCTTATTGCCCAAAATGTACTTGCTGATGTTGACACCCGAGATCTGGGTGAAGTTGTACTTCTCCAAGGTATTGCCGGTAGAGTACAACCTGTATCTTTAATGCAAATTAATCTTGATTCTAAATATACTTCAGGATGGTGTAATGTTGGTGTAAGTAAGCAACTGCCCATTCCTGGGGTAGACATTATATTAGGTAATGATTTTGGCAACCGACAGGTTGCAGGGCCCAAGTGTCCCATAATGTTAACCAATCCCCAGAATGTATTAGCTAAACCAGAGGCAGATGATATTATTTACCCTGCTTGTGTGGTTACTAGATCAATGGGAAAAACAGGTGAGAGTAATTCTGATTTCACTGAGGTTGCTGTTCCCAAGACCAGGACCCCTTCAGGAAAGGAGTGGGAGGTGGATCTTGAGGATTCTTTTATGACTCGACTGGATGATGAGAGTGAGGCAGTAGTAGAAGCCCCGCCGAACCTAAGTCACAAGGAAAGTGAAGGTGAGGAGGCTGAACTATCTGTACCTTGCCCGCTTGTCTCCAGTGAACCAGTTGTCGAGAGTGAGGCCGAAGTAGCTATGGCTCCATTTTATTCTGATCAATCAGGAAAAGAGATCAAGCTACTAGGTTCTTGCCCGCTCGCTGCTGAGTCTGAGTCATTGCCCTTAAGTGTTGAACAGACTACTGATCCTAGTTTAATTAAGTGTATTTCTGAGGCACCTGATAATGTTGATGCATTGGAGGAAGGGACGGGTTTCTTTTTCCAGGATCGACTTCTGATGAGAAGGTGGAGACCCAAGGGAACTCCCTCTTCAGATGATTGTGAGATTAGAACCCAACTCGTTGTCCCCAATGATTATCGTAGGCAGATCTTGCAAGCTGCACATGATGACCCCATGGGAGGTCACCAAGGTATCTCAAATATGTACCATAAGATATGTAAATATTTTTTCTGGCCTAAGTTAAAGAAAGACGTGGTTAGATATTGTCATAACTGTGTACCTTGTCAACTTGTTGGAAAACCTAATCAATCTGTGCCTAGAGCACCATTGCAACCTATTGTAGTTCCTGATGAACCATTTACTCATGTTGTAATTGATTGTGTAGGTCCTTTACCTAAGACTAAGTCGGGTAACATGTTTTTATTCACTCTCATGTGTATGACTACTAGATTTCCAGAAGCTTATGCTCTAAGGAATACCCAAGCTCATAATCTCATCAAGTGTCTTGAACGCTTTTTCTCTTTGTTTGGGATGCCTAGGGTTATTCAGAGTGATAATGGGGGAAACTTTTGTTCTAAAGTTTTCAGAACTTTTTGCGAGTCCCGAGGGATTCAGCACAAATTGTCTAGTCCATATCATCCACAAAGCCAAGGTGGGCTTGAACGTTTCCACCAGACTTTAAAACAAATGTTGAGGACAACCGGAGAGACTTATCCACGTAATTGGGATGAGAATCTCCCCTTCGTGTTGTTTGCTGCGAGAGAAGGGTTACAAGAGTCTTTGGGATGTTCACCTTTTGAACTCGTGTTTGGTCACCAAGTGAGAGGTCCTCTTAAAATGCTCCACGAAAAGTTGTTGGGAGATGTCTCTGTTCATCAGAGTGATTTGTACTTGAGTAAGGTCAAGGACAAGTTGTGTCGGGCTCGTGAGTTGGCGAAAGAACATCTGGGAAGAACTCAACAAGCCATGAAATTACGATATGACAAGAAGTTCAAGGCTAAACTCAGGTCGTTTGCTGTCGGAGATTTGGTGTTGGTGTTGAAACCTCGTTTGGGGACTTCCATGTCCCATAAGTTTGCAGGACCCTACCAAGTGGTAGAGAAGGTGGGAGACCTAACTTATAAAATAATTAACCCTAATCTTTCAGAACCCCAAATGACTGTGCACATTAACAGATTAAAAGCTTATGTTGGACCAGGTGTAGTAACTTGTTTTAGTCGGAAAGAGTACACACCTGAGGATCATTGCAGTGAGGGAAATGATGTTAATATTCAACTTCTCAGTTCCAGTTCCAATGGCAGGGAGATGCTATGTCATTTACAGGAGGAGCAACGTGATGAGTTCCAGGTTCTGCTGGACAACCATACATCTCTGTTTGGGGAGGTTCCCACTCAGACCCACCTCATCACCCACGACATTCAGCTCCTGGACAACACACCCATTCGACAACATCCGTACCGAGTGAATCCCGAAAAGAGGAAGATTCTACAAGCAGAAGTGGACTATCTGCTCCAGCATAATTTCATTCGGCCAAGTCAAAGTACTTGGAGCTCTCCGTGTTTATTAGTGCCAAAACCAGGAGGAACCTGGAGATTGTGTGTTGATTATCGTAAACTGAACAAACACACTACTGTGGACGTTGTGGTGTCTGTGTATAGCTGAGATAGTCTTGGTTGTAAGGTTGATGTAAAGTCATTCCTGGTTACTGACTTTAATACTTAAATAACTACATGATAGAGTAGCTCCCAAGCTGGTAGCGTCCTGTATGCTGTTTACCTTCTCTAGTGGCGTCCAGCCGCCGCACATAGAAAACGGATGGTACCATTTTCTGTGAACATGACATCCCTCCTTTTCTTTAAAAAGAATGAATACAGGATGTCTACCATGCTTGTAGCACAAAGCAAAGTTATTGACACAAAGTAAGTTATTAACATATCAAGAGATATTGCATACATTTAACATTAATTAAACACACAAAGAATTTAAACAATCTTTACCACAAAGGATTTCAATGTTAAAAATACATATGCAATGTTAAACAAACATGAAAGAAACTGTAATACAAAGTTACAAAATATTGAATGAGAGATCTGCATTATTCAAACAATATTAAATTTAGTTCAGCATAACAAGTAAATACTTTGCATTACATAGGAACACAATTAATCATCATATCGTGTAGGGCGTTTAACATGACGTTTTGGACGAGAGTCCTTAAATACAAAATATCCCTCGATGAATTGTTTATCGAGTTATAACTCATTTTTTCTTTTTCTTTTGCACGACTTTGCACTTCATCATTTTCTACACTAGTTGGAATCACTTTGAAATAAGCCATATTACGTGTTATACTATGATCTCTATTACTCGCTGTTACCATAGTTCCTTTTACACTAATCACTTTATATGGTTTTGTATCATACGGCATATCTAGCTTTCCCTCTTTTTTCTTTTTAACGAGAACAGTATCTCCAACCTTTATGAATTGTTCCTTTGCACGTTGATCATGAGCAATTTTCATTTTGCCCTTGGCTAGTGCATCCTTCTGAGCGAGACGTTTATCCGTTACCTTGGCTGGCATGACAGGTAGTGCGATTCTCATAGGACGTCCAAATAAAAGTTCGCCAGGCGACTTGCCCAGTGTTCCATGCGGTGTTGCACGGTAGTTCCTGAGAAAAGCATACATAGCTTGTTTCCAGGATCGTCCTTCGGCATGAGCACAGCGTACAGCTTTCATGAGAGGTTGCATGAATCTCTCTACTTCTCCATTTGCTTGAGGATGTAGTGGCATCACACGGCGGTGTTTGAATCCAATATGCTCAGCAAAGTTGACAAAGTCTTGTCCATTAAATGGCGGTCCATTGTCCGTCTTGACAACTTCAGGAATGCCAAAGTTTGAAAAGATCTTGTCGAGTTTCGGGATGACAGCCTTTGCAGATGTGGAAGTGATGATTTCTACTTCTGGATAACGTGAGTGATCATCAATGACTACCATCAAGTACTCTCCAGTTGGTAGCGGTCCACAGAAGTCCATCGATACTTCCATCCATGGTGCAGCAGGTAGTGGTGAAGGTTGTAGAGGTGTTGGTCTTGAAGTATCCACTGCAGCTTGGCAAGGGACACAGGCATCATGCATGTCCTTAGCTTGACGATCAATGCCAGGAAACCACACCTTTTCTCGTAGCAGCTGTTTGGTCCTTACAAGACCTTGGTGTCCTTGATGTGCAAGCTTCAGAGCACGTTGCTGGAGAACAGCTGGAATGACGATACGAGTACCTCGCAGCACGGTGTCGCGTTGTTGCGTAACACTTAATTCTGTCTGGATGCGTTCAAGTGCTTTGAATGCATCTTGGTCAACTCCTGAGGGTGGGATGCGTGGAAACTTTTTCTTAGTCAATGCATCCACTGTTGCTTGCAGAGTTGGGTCCTCTAGGGTTGCAGTACGGATTTCATCAAGAGTGAGAGCCTTAGGGACTGCATCACAGGTTACAGAGTGTACATATTCCTCGGCAACTTGCTGATGCTTGGTGATGGTGAAACTGTTGGCAGGATGTCGACTGATGTAATCAGCGGGATTGCCTGCACCTGGCTTGTATTTCACCGTAAAGTTGTATGGTTGCAGACGAAGAGCCCATCTCTCAATGCGAGCTGGTGGTTTGGACTTTGGATTATTGAAGATGGTCTCCAACGGTTTGTGGTCAGTGACTATCGTGGTAAAGGGTGCACCAAGCAGATACACATTGAAGTGTTCACAGCCCCATACAAGAGCAAGAGCTTCCTTCTCTGTCTGACTGTATCGTTGCTCAACATCTGTGAGAGAACGGCTGGCGTAGGCAATTACTACTCTTGAATCTGGTTGACCAGGTTTGTGTTGGGCTAACACAGCACCTAAACCAACAGGACTAGCATCCACCGTTAACTCAGTGTCCATTGATGGATCAAAGTATGCAGCAGTCGCATTTTCTACTAGTGCATCTTTCACAGCATCAAATGCATTTTGCTCGACATCGCTCCAGTACCATGATGCATTTTTCTTCAGGAGCTCACGTAGAGGCTTCGTAATGGTAGCAAAATCTGGAATGAAGCGAGAACAGTAGTTTGCCATTCCCAGAAAACTATGTACTTCAGTGGATGTTGAAGGAGGTGCAGCATTCTTGATATCTGCAACTTTCTTAGGATCTGGAGACAGACCTTTGTCACTAAGTACATGTCCAAAGAATTCAATTTTATGTTGATTGAACTCACACTTTGCTCGGCTTAGCGTCAAATTCTTTTCTCGTAAGCGTTGCAATGTTGCACGAAGAGCTTTGTCGTGTTCAGCTTGGGTACGGCCATAAACAATGATGTCATCAGACATGTTGTCAGCATTAGGTATATCTTGCAATACCTGGCTGATGATGTGCTGGAATACTTCAGCAGCACTGTTAATACCAAAACTCAGGCGCTTGTACCTATACAGACCTCGATGTGTCGTAAACGTTGTGATGAATCGACTCTCATCATCAAGTTCAAGCTGATGATAGCCCTTGTTTAAATCTAACTTGCTGAATACAGTTGCACCATTCAAGCGGTATATCATATCATCTACAGTGGGTGTAGGATGGCGTTCACGCATTATTGCCTTGTTGGGAACACGCATGTCTACACAAATGCGTATCTCATCTGGATTCTTCGGCTTTGGTGGAGTGACAATTGGGCTTACCCATGGTGTTGGGCCTGTTACCGGTTCAATGATATCTAGTTCTATCAGCCTATCCAGTTCGGCATCGACTTTCTTGCGAGTATGGAATGGTTGTCGGCGATGTGGTTGGGCAACTGGAATTACATCTGGGTTGATATGCAGATGTACCTTGCTATCAGTATAACAACCTATGGATTTAAACCGATCAGAAAATTCAGCAACAATAGCATCAACATTGTTTGCAGATTCCACTGCTACAGCATTAGAAAGCTGAAGTAGCCCCAATTTGGTTGAAGTCTTGTAACTGAGTAAAGACTCCTTTGCATTCCTAACAACATGGAATGTAGTAATGAGCATTGCATTCTTTGACTTAATCTCTGCAGTGAAAGTTCCAATCACTGGTAAGGCTACCTTTGAAGCATAGGCAGTGGCTTTGCCATTATAGTTTTCAAGCTTTGGGAACTGTTTTTTAAATTTTTCATAGTGGCACTCAGCAATGGTGTCAATGTTTGATCCAGTGTCAATGAGAATTTTGAGACAAATGCCAGCAATGTATACTATAGTCTCTGGGTTGTTTGGAAGATCATTCCATTTTGTGATTGATTGTACTCCATAAATATAATCACATTCACTGTCATCTGAGACTGGTTGTAATGAAATGTTGTCTTGTATATTATTAACATTCTTGATTTGAGGTGCAATATTGTGTTTGCCACCTCGACTCCTATGACTTGATCCTCGTACATTGCTTTTATTTATTGATTGTGGTTTCTTTAGTGCGGAACGACACATAGCACCAAAATGATTTAGTTTTCTACACTCATAGCACTTCTTACCTTGTGCAGGACAAACATTATCTTGGTGTGGGTAGTCTCCTCCACAATTGTAACATTTATTATTGACAACCTCTGATGTGAGTCGTTGTGACTGCTTGAGTCTTGTTCCATGACTCCAGTTGTGATGTGGTTCTCGGCTCAATTTAATGTTAGGTTTGGCATGATATCTTCTATGATCATGGTGTACTCCCTGAACCTTACATACTTCATGACTGTTAGTAACAGTGGCAGAACCGTTGTTGGCACTGCACTCCATGACACGAGCATCACGTGCAGCATCTTCCATTCGACGAGCCATATCCAGTATCTTGGTAAGAGAACTTTCATCATCAACAAGTTCTAGAGCTCTTCGACGAAGACGTGTAGATGTGCATGTTTCAATTATTTGCTGTTTGATTTCTTTGTCAACATCAGCAAACTCACAATGGGCTGCTAAACCCTGCAGACGTGTATGGTATTGATCAACAGTTTCATTAGAGAGTTGTTTTGCTCTCCTGAAATGCATAATTTCCATAGCAGTATTTTGCCTTGGTTTGAAATGCTCAGTTAATTTGGCCTTGGCAGTGTCATAATCTTTGGCACCACCAGTATCTTTCAGTGTATCAAAGATGTCACAAACTCTATCACCTGCATAGTGAAGCAGAAAGGCACGCTTTCTTTCAGCACTTTTGATGTCAGAAACTATCAACAAATTTTCAAACCTTTTAAGCCATTTGACCCACCTCTGTGACAGGTTTGTCTGGTCACAGTCAGGATCAAATGCAGGAAACTGAGGTATATTTGCCATTTTTACTGAATAAATTTAAACTTATCACTTAAAATGTTCCTCAGAATATATAACACTTACTGCACTGTATATGTTATTTAAGAATTCACTGTAATTACTTTAATTTTGCAAAGCACACAAGCATTTTAATGCAAAAGTTCACAACAGTGCACAACACAGCAGCAACTGACTTCTTACCTAGCCCTTGTGTACATGTGTTGTTCCTACTCACAGCACACAGCAGCAGTTGGTACAGCAGTTGTCAGCAGTTGGTACAGCAGTTGGCAGCAGTAGGCAGCAGTTGGGCAGCAGTTGGCAGCAGTAGGCAGCAGTGGCAGCAGTAGGCAGCAGTTGGTTCACAGCGTGAAGAATTTTGTAGCACGGAGCGTCGTTTCGTAACCAAAACATCGGGTTTTGTACACTGCATCAAAGCGTCGTTTCGTACACAGCGTCGGCAGATTCCTCTCACAGCAACACTCAGCACAGCTTGGGTAGCACACAGCATTGGCCAGCACACAGCAACGGCCAGCACACAGCAACGATCAGCACACAGCAACAGTCAGCACACAGCATGGGGTTGCATACAGCATCGGGTATGGTGCTCACAGACAGCTTCTCCTTCCTCCTCTGGGCGAGACAGCATGCTCCTTCCTTGTGTTTTGTTGAACAAAATACCTGCGTTCCCAGTTCATCCTCGTCGCCAGTGTGGTGTCTGTGTATAGCTGAGATAGTCTTGGTAGTAAGGTTGATGTAAAGTCATTCCTGGTTACTGACTTTAATACTTAAACGATTACATGATAGAGTAGCTCCCAAGCTGGTAGCGTCCTGTATGCTTGTTTACCTTCTCTAGTGGCGTCCAGCCGCCGCACATAGAAAACGGATGGTACCATTTTCTGTGAACATGACA
>WNGS01015657.1:42081-59064 GCA_020271785.1 Procambarus virginalis | reverse complement strand
GTGCCAGTACCAGCTTGGTGAGTGTTGTGTGTCAGTACCAGCTTGGTGAGTGTTGTGTGCCAGTACCAGCTTGGTGAGTGTTGTGTGTCCAGTACCAGCTTGGTGAGTGTTGTGTGTCAGTACCAGCTTGGTGAGTGTTGTGTGTCAGTACCAGCTTGGTGAGTGTTTGTGCCAGTACCAGCTTGGTGAGTGTTGTGTGTCAGTACCAGCTTGGTGAGTGTTGTGTGTCAGTACCAGCTTGGTGAGTGTTGTGTCAGTACCAGCTTGGTGAGTGTTGTGTGCCAGTACCAGCTTGGTGAGTGTTGTGTGTCAGTACCAGCTTGGTGAGTGTTGTGTGTCAGTACCAGCTTGGTGAGTGTTGTGTGCCAGTACCAGCTTGGTGAGTGTTGTGTGTCAGTACCAGCTTGGTGAGTGTTGTGTGTCAGTACCAGCTTGGTGATGTTGTGTGTCAGTACCAGCTTGGTGAGTTGTTGTGTCAGTACCACCAGCTTGGTGAGTGTTGTGTCAGTACCAGCTTGGTGAGTGTTGTGTGCCAGTACCAGCTTGGTGAGTGTTGTGTTCCAGTACCAGCTTGGTGAGTGTTGTGTGTCAGTACCAGCTTGGTGAGTGTTGTGTGTCAGTACCAGCTTGGTGAGTGTTTGTGTCAGTACCAGCTTGTGAGTGTTGGTGTCCAGTACCAGCTTGGTGAGTGTTTGTGTCAGTACCAGCTTGGTGAGTGTTGTGTGTCCAGTACCAGCTTGGTGAGTGTTGTGTGTCAGTACCAGCTTGGTGAGTGTTGTGTCAGTACCAGCTTGGTGAGTGTTGTGTGCCAGTACCAGCTTGGTGAGTGTTGTGTGCGTACCACCAGCTTGGTGAGTGTTGTGTGCAGTACCAGCTTGGTGAGTGTTGTGTGTGCCAGTACCAGCTTGGTGAGTGTTGTGTGTCAGTACCAGCTTGGGTGAGTGTTGTGTGTCAGTACCAGCTTGGTGAGTGTTGTGTGCCAGTACCAGCTTGGTGAGTGTTTGTGTGTCAGTACCAGCTTGGTGAGTGTTGTGTGCCAGTACCAGCTTGGTGAGTGTTGTGTGTCAGTACCAGCTTGGTGAGTGTTGTGTGTCCAGTACCAGCTTGGTGAGTGTTGTGTGCCAGTACCAGCTTGGGAGTGTTTGTGTCCAGTACCAGCTTGGTGAGTGTTGTGTGTCAGTACCAGCTTGGTGAGTGTTGTGTGTCAGTACCAGCTTGGTGAGTGTTGTGTGTCAGTACCAGCTTGTGAGTGTTGTGTGTCAGTACCAGCTTGGTGAGTGTTGTGTGCCAGTACCAGCTTGGTGAGTGTTGTGTGTCAGTACCAGCTTGGTGAGTGTTGTTGTCAGTACCAGCTTGGTGAGTGTTGTGTGTCAGTACCAGCTTGGTGAGTGTTGTGTGTCAGTACCAGCTTGGTGAGTGTTGTGTGCCAGTACCAGCTTGGTGAGTGTTGTGTGTCAGTACCAGCTTGGTGAGTGTTTTTGCCAGTACCAGCTTGGTGAGTGTTGTGTGTCCAGTACCAGCTTGGTGAGTGTTGTGTGTCAGTACCAGCTTGGTGAGTGTTTGTGTCCAGTACCAGCTTGGTGAGTGTTGTGTGTCAGTACCAGCTTGGTGAGTGTTGTGTGTCAGTACCAGCTTGGTGAGTGTTGTGTTCAGTACCAGCTTGGTGAGTGTTGTGTGTCAGTACCAGCTTGGTGAGTGTTGTGTGCCAGTACCAGCTTGGTGAGTGTTGTGTGTCAGTACCAGCTTGGTGAGTGTTGTGTGCCAGTACCAGCTTGGTGAGTGTTGTGTGTCCAGTACCAGCTTGGTGAGTGTTGTGTGTCAGTACCAGCTTGGTGAGTGTTGTGTGTCAGTACCAGCTTGGTGAGTGTTGTGTGCCAGTACCAGCTTGGTGAGTGTTGTGTGTCAGTACCAGCTTGGTGAGTGTTGTGTGCCAGTACCAGCTTGGTGAGTGTGTGTGTCAGTACCAGCTTGGTGAGTGTTTGTGTGCCAGTACCAGCTTGGTGAGTGTTGTGTGCCAGTACCAGCTTGGTGAGTGTTGTTGTGCCTACCAGCTTGGTGAGTGTTGTGTGTCAGTACCAGCTTTGAGTGTTGTGTGTCAGTACCAGCTTGGTGAGTGTTGTGTGTCAGTACCAGCTTGGTGAGTGTTGTGTGTCAGTACCAGCTTGGTGAGTGTTGTGTGTCAGTACCAGCTTGGTGAGTGTTGTGTGTCAGTACCAGCTTGGTGAGTGTTGTGTGTCAGTACCAGCTTGGTGAGTGTGTGTGTCAGTACCAGCTTGGTGAGTGTTGTGTGCCAGTACCAGCTTGGTGAGTGTTGTTGTGTCAGTACCAGCTTGGTGAGTGTTGTGTGCCAGTACCAGCTTGGTGAGTGTTGTGTGCCAGTACCAGCTGGTGAGTGTTGTGTGTCAGTACCAGCTTGGTGAGTGTTGTGTGCCAGTACCAGCTTGGTGAGTGTTGTGTGCAGTACCAGCTTGGTGAGTGTTGTGTGCAGTACCAGCTTGGTGAGTGTTGTGTGCCAGTACCAGCTTGGTGAGTGTTGTGTGCCAGTACCAGCTTGGTGAGTGTTGTGTGTCCAGTACCAGCTTGGTGAGTGTTGTGTCCAGTACCAGCTTGGTGAGTGTTGTGTCAGTACCAGCTTGGTGAGTGTTGTGTGCCAGTACCAGCTTGGTGAGTGTTGTGTGCCAGTACCAGCTTGGTGAGTGTTTGTGTCAGTACCTTGGTGAGTGTTTGTGTCAGTACCAGCTTGGTGAGTGTTGTGTCCAGTACCAGCTTTGAGTGTTGTGTGTCAGTACCAGCTTGGTGAGTGTTGTGTGCCAGTACCAGCTTGGTGAGTGTTGTGTCCAGTACCAGCTTGGTGAGTGTTGTGTACCAGTACCAGCTTGGTGAGTGTTGTGTGCCAGTACCAGCTTGGTGAGTGTTGTGTGCCAGTACCAGCTTGGTGAGTGTTGTGTGCCAGTACCAGCTTGGTGAGTGTTGTGGTCAGTACCAGCTTGGTGAGTGTTGTGTGTCAGTACCAGCTTGGTGAGTGTTGTGTGTCCAGTACCAGCTTGGTGAGTGTTGTGTGCCAGTACCAGCTTGGTGAGTGTTGTGTGTCAGTACCAGCTTGGTGAGTGTTGTGTGCCAGTACCAGCTTGGTGAGTGTTTGTGTCAGTACCAGCTTGGTGAGTGTTGTGTGCCAGTACCAGCTTGGTGAGTGTTGTGTCCAGTACCAGCTTGGTGAGTGTTGTGTGCCAGTACCAGCTTGGTGAGTTTTGTGTCAGTACCAGCTTGGTGAGTGTTGTGTGTCAGTACCAGCTTGGTGAGTGTTGTGTGCCAGTACCAGCTTGGTGAGTGTTGTGTGTCAGTACCAGCTTGGTGAGTGTTGTGTGCCAGTACCAGCTTGGTGAGTGTTGTGTGTCAGTACCAGCTTGGTGAGTGTTGTGTGCCAGTACCAGCTTGGTGAGTGTTGTGTGTCAGTACCAGCTTGGTGAGTGTTGTGTGTCAGTACCAGCTTGGTGAGTGTTGAGTGTTGTGTACCAGCTTGGTGAGTGTTGTGTGTCAGTACCAGCTTGGTGAGTGTTGTTGTGCAGTACCAGCTTGGTGAGTGTTTGTGCCAGTACCAGCTTGGTGAGTGTTGTGTGTCAGTACCAGCTTGGTGAGTGTTGTGTGTCAGTACCAGCTTGGTGAGTGTTGTGTGTCAGTACCAGCTTGGTGAGTGTTGTGTTCAGTACCAGCTTGGTGAGTGTTGTGTGTCCAGTACCAGCTTGGTGAGTGTTGTGTGCCAGTACCAGCTTGGTGAGTGTTGTGTGTCAGTACCAGCTTGGTGAGTGTTGGTGTCAGTACCAGCTTGGTGAGTGTTGTGTGTCAGTACCAGCTTGGTGAGTGTTTGTGTGCCAGTACCAGCTTGGTGTGTTGTGTGTCAGTACCAGCTTGGTGAGTGTTTGTGTGCCAGTACCAGCTTGGTGAGTGTTGTGTGTGTCAGTACCAGCTTGGTGAGTGTTGTGTGCAGTACCAGCTTGGTGAGTGTTGTGTGTGTCAGTACCAGCTTGGTGAGTGTTGTGTGCAGTACCAGCTTGGTGAGTGTTGTGTGTCAGTACCAGCTTGGTGAGTGTTTGTGTCAGTACCAGCTTGGTGAGTGTTGTGTGTCAGTACCAGCTTGGTGAGTGTTGTGTGTCAGTACCAGCTTGGTGAGTGTTTGTGCCAGTACCAGCTTGTGAGTGTTGTGTGTCAGTACCAGCTTGGTGAGTGTTGTGTGTCAGTACCAGCTTGGTGAGTGTTGTGTGCCAGTACCAGCTTGGTGAGTGTTGTGTGTCAGTACCAGCTTGGTGAGTGTTGTGTGCCAGTACCAGCTTGGTGAGTGTGTGTGTCAGTACCAGCTTGGTGAGTGTTGTGTGTCAGTACCAGCTTGGTGAGTGTTGTGTGCCAGTACCAGCTTGGTGAGTGTTGTGTGTCAGTACCAGCTTGGTGAGTGTTGTGTGCAGTACCAGCTTGGTGAGTGTTGTGTGTCAGTACCAGCTTGGTGAGTGTTGTGTGCCAGTACCAGCTTGGTGAGTGTTGTGTGTCAGTACCAGCTTGGTGAGTGTTGTGTGTCAGTACCAGCTTGGTGAGTGTTGTGTGCCAGTACCAGCTTGGTGAGTGTTGTGTCCAGTACCAGCTTGGTGAGTGTTGTGTGCCAGTACCAGCTTGGTGAGTGTTGTGTGTCAGTACCAGCTTGGTGAGTGTTGTGTGTCAGTACCAGCTTGGTGAGTGTTGTGTGTCAGTACCAGCTTGGTGAGTGTTGTGTGCCAGTACCAGCTTGGTGAGTGTTGTGTCCAGTACCACTTGGTGAGTGTTGTGTGTCAGTACCAGCTTGGTGAGTGTTGTGTGTCAGTACCAGCTTGGTGAGTGTTGTGTGCCAGTACCAGCTTGGTGAGTGTTGTGTGTCAGTACCAGCTTGGTGAGTGTTGTGTGTCAGTACCAGCTTGGTGAGTGTTGTGTGTCAGTACCAGCTTGGTGAGTGTTGTGTGCAGTACCAGCTTGGTGAGTGTTGTGTGCCAGTACCAGCTTGGTGAGTGTTTGTGTCAGTACCAGCTTGGTGAGTGTGTGTGTCAGTACCAGCTTGGTGAGTGTTGTGTGCCAGTACCAGCTTGGTGAGTGTTGTGTGCCAGTACCAGCTTGGTGAGTGTTGTGTGTCCAGTACCAGCTTGTGAGTGTTGTGTGTCAGTACCAGCTTGGTGAGTGTTGTGTGTCAGTACCAGCTTGGTGAGTGTTTGTGTCAGTACCAGCTTGGTGAGTGTTGTGTGTCAGTACCAGCTTGGTGAGTGTTGTGTGTCAGTACCAGCTTGGTGAGTGTTGTGTGCCAGTACCAGCTTGGTGAGTGTTGTGGTGCCAGTACCAGCTTGGTGAGTGTTGTGTGTCAGTACCAGCTTGGTGAGTGTTGTGTGTCAGTACCAGCTTGGTGAGTGTTTGTGTCCAGTACCAGCTTGGTGAGTGTTGTGTGTCCAGTACCAGCTTGGTGAGTGTTGTGTGCCAGTACCAGCTTGGTGAGTGTTGTGTGTCAGTACCAGCTTGGTGAGTGTTGTGTGTCAGTACCAGCTTGGTGAGTGTTGTGTGCAGTACCAGCTTGGTGAGTTGTGTGTCAGTACCAGCTTGGTGAGTGTTGTGTGTCAGTACCAGCTTGGTGAGTGTTGTGTGCCAGTACCAGCTTGGTGAGTGTTGTGTGTCAGTACCAGCTTGGTGAGTGTTGTGTGTCAGTACCACTTGGTGAGTGTTGTGTGTCAGTACCAGCTTGGTGAGTGTTGTGTGTCAGTACCAGCTTGGTGAGTGTTGTGTGCCAGTACCAGCTTGGTGAGTGTTGTGTGCCAGTACCAGCTTGGTGAGTGTTGTGTGTCAGTACCAGCTTGGTGAGTGTTGTGTGTCAGTACCAGCTTGGTGAGTGTTGTGTGCCAGTACCAGCTTGGTGAGTGTTGTGTGTCAGTACCAGCTTGGTGAGTGTTGTGTCAGTACCAGCTTGGTGAGTGTTTGTGTCAGTACCAGCTTGGTGAGTGTTGTGTGTCAGTACCAGCTTGGTGAGTGTTGTGTGTCAGTACCAGCTTGGTGAGTGTTGTGTGTTGGTACCAGCTTGGTGAGTGTTGTGTGTCAGTACCAGCTTGGTGAGTGTTGTGTGTCAGTACCAGCTTGGTGAGTGTTGTGTGCCAGTACCAGCTTGGTGAGTGTTGTGTGCCAGTACCAGCTTGGTGAGTGTTGTGTGTCAGTACCAGCTTGGTGAGTGTTGTGTGTCAGTACCAGCTTGGTGAGTGTTGTGTGCCAGTACCAGCTTGGTGAGTGTTGTGTGTCAGTACCAGCTTGGTGAGTGTTTGTGTCAGTACCAGCTTGGTGAGTGTTGTGTGTCAGTACCAGCTTGGTGAGTGTTGTGTGTCAGTACCAGCTTGGTGAGTGTTGTGTGCGTACCAGCTTGGTGAGTGTTGTGTGTCCAGTACCAGCTTGGTGAGTGTTGTGTGCCAGTACCAGCTTGGTGAGTGTTGTGTGTCCAGTACCAGCTTGGTGAGTGTTGTGTGCCAGTACCACTTGGTGAGTGTTGTGTGCCAGTACCAGCTTGGTGAGTGTTGTGTGCCAGTACCAGCTTGGTGAGTGTTGTGTGTCAGTACCAGCTTGGTGAGTGTTGTGTTCAGTACCAGCTTGGTGAGTGTTGTGTGTCATACCAGCTTGGTGAGTGTTGTGTGTCAGTACCAGCTTGGTGAGTGTTGTGTGCAGTACCAGCTTGGTGAGTGTTGTGTGCCAGTACCAGCTTGGTGAGTGTTGTGTGCCAGTACCAGCTTGGTGAGTGTTGTGTGTCAGTACCAGCTTGGTGAGTGTTGTGTGTCAGTACCAGCTTGGTGAGTGTTGTGTGTCAGTACCAGCTTGGTGAGTGTTGTGTGTCAGTACCAGCTTGGTGAGTTTGTGTGTCAGTACCAGCTTGGTGAGTGTTGTGTGCCAGTACCAGCTTGGTGAGTGTTGTGTGCCAGTACCAGCTTGGTGAGTGTTGTGTGTCAGTACCAGCTTGGTGAGTGTTTGTTACCAGTACCAGCTTGGTGAGTGTTGTGTGTCAGTACCAGCTTGGTGAGTGTTGTGTGCCAGTACCAGCTTGGTGAGTGTTGTGTGTCAGTACCAGCTTGGTGAGTGTTGTGTGTCAGTACCAGCTTGGTGAGTGTTGTGTGTCAGTACCAGCTTGGTGAGTGTTGTGTGTCAGTACCAGCTTGGTGAGTGTTTGTGTCCCTTACCAGCTTGGTGAGTGTTGTGTCCAGTACCAGCTTGGTGAGTGTTGTGTCCAGTACCAGCTTGGTGAGTGTTGTGTGCCAGTACCAGCTTGGTGAGTGTTTGTGTCAGTACCAGCTTGGTGAGTGTTGTGTGCAGTACCAGCTTGGTGAGTGTTGTGTGTCAGTACCAGCTTGGTGAGTGTTGTGTGCCAGTACCAGCTTGGTGAGTGTTGTGTCCAGTACCAGCTTGGTGAGTGTTGTGTGCCAGTACCAGCTTGGTGAGTGTTGTGTGCCAGTACCAGCTTGGTGAGTGTTGTGTGTCAGTACCAGCTTGGTGAGTGTTGTGTGTCAGTACCAGCTTGGTGAGTGTTGTGTGTCAGTACCAGCTTGGTGAGTGTTGTGTGTCAGTACCAGCTTGGTGAGTGTTGTGTGTCAGTACCAGCTTGGTGAGTGTTGTGTGTCAGTACCAGCTTGGTGAGTGTTGTGTGTCAGTACCAGCTTGGTGAGTGTTTGTGTCAGTACCAGCTTGGTGAGTGTTGTGTGTCAGTACCAGCTTGGTGAGTGTTGTGTGTCAGTACCAGCTTGGTGAGTGTTGTGTGTCAGTACCAGCTTGGTGAGTGTTGTGTGTCAGTACCAGCTTGGTGAGTGTTGTGTGTCAGTACCAGCTTGGTGAGTGTTGTGTGTCAGTACCAGCTTGGTGAGTGTTTGTGTCAGTACCAGCTTGGTGAGTGTTGTGTGTCAGTACCAGCTTGGTGAGTGTTGTGTGTCAGTACCAGCTTGGTGAGTGTTGTGTGTCAGTACCAGCTTGGTGAGTGTTGTGTGTCAGTACCAGCTTGGTGAGTGTTGTGTGTCAGTACCAGCTTGGTGAGTGTTGTGTGCCAGTACCAGCTTGGTGAGTGTTGTGTGCCAGTACCAGCTTGGTGAGTGTTGTGTGTCAGTACCAGCTTGGTGAGTGTTGTGTGTCAGTACCAGCTTGGTGAGTGTTGTGTGTCAGTACCAGCTTGGTGAGTGTTGTGTGTCAGTACCAGCTTGGTGAGTGTTGTGTGCCAGTACCAGCTTGGTGAGTGTTGTGTGTCAGTACCAGCTTGGTGAGTGTTGTGTGTCAGTACCAGCTTGGTGAGTGTTGTGTGTCAGTACCAGCTTGGTGAGTGTTGTGTGTCAGTACCAGCTTGGTGAGTGTTGTGTGTCAGTACCAGCTTGGTGAGTGTTGTGTGCCAGTACCAGCTTGGTGAGTGTTGTGTGCCAGTACCAGCTTGGTGAGTGTTGTGTGTCAGTACCAGCTTGGTGAGTGTTGTGTGCCAGTACCAGCTTGGTGAGTGTTGTGTGTCAGTACCAGCTTGGTGAGTGTTGTGTGTCAGTACCAGCTTGGTGAGTGTTGTGTGTCAGTACCAGCTTGGTGAGTGTTGTGTGTCAGTACCAGCTTGGTGAGTGTTGTGTGTCAGTACCAGCTTGGTGAGTGTTGTGTGTCAGTACCAGCTTGGTGAGTGTTGTGTGCCAGTACCAGCTTGGTGAGTGTTGTGTGTCAGTACCAGCTTGGTGAGTGTTGTGTGTCAGTACCAGCTTGGTGAGTGTTGTGTGTCAGTACCAGCTTGGTGAGTGTTGTGTGTCAGTACCAGCTTGGTGAGTGTTGTGTGCCAGTACCAGCTTGGTGAGTGTTGTGTGTCAGTACCAGCTTGGTGAGTGTTGTGTGTCAGTACCAGCTTGGTGAGTGTTGTGTGTCAGTACCAGCTTGGTGAGTGTTGTGTGTCAGTACCAGCTTGGTGAGTGTTGTGTGTCAGTACCAGCTTGGTGAGTGTTGTGTGTCAGTACCAGCTTGGTGAGTGTTGTGTGTCAGTACCAGCTTGGTGAGTGTTGTGTGTCAGTACCAGCTTGGTGAGTGTTGTGTGTCAGTACCAGCTTGGTGAGTGTTGTGTGTCAGTACCAGCTTGGTGAGTGTTGTGTGTCAGTACCAGCTTGGTGAGTGTTGTGTGTCAGTACCAGCTTGGTGAGTGTTGTGTGTCAGTACCAGCTTGGTGAGTGTTGTGTGTCAGTACCAGCTTGGTGAGTGTTGTGTGTCAGTACCAGCTTGGTGAGTGTTGTGTGCCAGTACCAGCTTGGTGAGTGTTGTGTGCCAGTACCAGCTTGGTGAGTGTTGTGTGTCAGTACCAGCTTGGTGAGTGTTGTGTGCCAGTACCAGCTTGGTGAGTGTTGTGTGCCAGTACCAGCTTGGTGAGTGTTGTGTGCCAGTACCAGCTTGGTGAGTGTTGTGTGCCAGTACCAGCTTGGTGAGTGTTGTGTGTCAGTACCAGCTTGGTGAGTGTTGTGTGTCAGTACCAGCTTGGTGAGTGTTGTGTGTCAGTACCAGCTTGGTGAGTGTTGTGTGTCAGTACCAGCTTGGTGAGTGTTGTGTGTCAGTACCAGCTTGGTGAGTGTTGTGTGTCAGTACCAGCTTGGTGAGTGTTGTGTGTCAGTACCAGCTTGGTGAGTGTTGTGTGTCAGTACCAGCTTGGTGAGTGTTGTGTGTCAGTACCAGCTTGGTGAGTGTTGTGTGTCAGTACCAGCTTGGTGAGTGTTGTGTGCCAGTACCAGCTTGGTGAGTGTTGTGTGCCAGTACCAGCTTGGTGAGTGTTGTGTGTCAGTACCAGCTTGGTGAGTGTTGTGTGTCAGTACCAGCTTGGTGAGTGTTGTGTGTCAGTACCAGCTTGGTGAGTGTTGTGTGTCAGTACCAGCTTGGTGAGTGTTGTGTGCCAGTACCAGCTTGGTGAGTGTTGTGTGCCAGTACCAGCTTGGTGAGTGTTGTGTGTCAGTACCAGCTTGGTGAGTGTTGTGTGCCAGTACCAGCTTGGTGAGTGTTGTGTGTCAGTACCAGCTTGGTGAGTGTTGTGTGTCAGTACCAGCTTGGTGAGTGTTGTGTGTCAGTACCAGCTTGGTGAGTGTTGTGTGTCAGTACCAGCTTGGTGAGTGTTGTGTGTCAGTACCAGCTTGGTGAGTGTTGTGTGTCAGTACCAGCTTGGTGAGTGTTGTGTGTCAGTACCAGCTTGGTGAGTGTTGTGTGTCAGTACCAGCTTGGTGAGTGTTGTGTGTCAGTACCAGCTTGGTGAGTGTTGTGTGCCAGTACCAGCTTGGTGAGTGTTGTGTGTCAGTACCAGCTTGGTGAGTGTTGTGTGTCAGTACCAGCTTGGTGAGTGTTGTGTGTCAGTACCAGCTTGGTGAGTGTTGTGTGTCAGTACCAGCTTGGTGAGTGTTGTGTGTCAGTACCAGCTTGGTGAGTGTTGTGTGTCAGTACCAGCTTGGTGAGTGTTGTGTGCCAGTACCAGCTTGGTGAGTGTTGTGTGTCAGTACCAGCTTGGTGAGTGTTGTGTGTCAGTACCAGCTTGGTGAGTGTTGTGTCAGTACCAGCTTGGTGAGTGTTGTGTGTCAGTACCAGCTTGGTGAGTGTTGTGTGTCAGTACCAGCTTGGTGAGTGTTGTGTGCCAGTACCAGCTTGGTGAGTGTTGTGTGTCAGTACCAGCTTGGTGAGTGTTGTGTCAGTACCAGCTTGGTGAGTGTTGTGTGTCAGTACCAGCTTGGTGAGTGTTGTGTGTCAGTACCAGCTTGGTGAGTGTTGTGTGCCAGTACCAGCTTGGTGAGTGTTGTGTGCCAGTACCAGCTTGGTGAGTGTTGTGTGCCAGTACCAGCTTGGTGAGTGTTGTGTGCCAGTACCAGCTTGGTGAGTGTTGTGTGCCAGTACCAGCTTGGTGAGTGTTGTGTGCCAGTACCAGCTTGGTGAGTGTTGTGTGTCAGTACCAGCTTGGTGAGTGTTGTGTGTCAGTACCAGCTTGGTGAGTGTTGTGTGTCAGTACCAGCTTGGTGAGTGTTGTGTGTCAGTACCAGCTTGGTGAGTGTTGTGTGCCAGTACCAGCTTGGTGAGTGTTGTGTGTCAGTACCAGCTTGGTGAGTGTTGTGTGTCAGTACCAGCTTGGTGAGTGTTGTGTGTCAGTACCAGCTTGGTGAGTGTTGTGTGTCAGTACCAGCTTGGTGAGTGTTGTGTGCCAGTACCAGCTTGGTGAGTGTTGTGTGTCAGTACCAGCTTGGTGAGTGTTGTGTGTCAGTACCAGCTTGGTGAGTGTTGTGTGTCAGTACCAGCTTGGTGAGTGTTGTGTGTCAGTACCAGCTTGGTGAGTGTTGTGTGTCAGTACCAGCTTGGTGAGTGTTGTGTGTCAGTACCAGCTTGGTGAGTGTTGTGTGCCAGTACCAGCTTGGTGAGTGTTGTGTGTCAGTACCAGCTTGGTGAGTGTTGTGTGCCAGTACCAGCTTGGTGAGTGTTGTGTGCCAGTACCAGCTTGGTGAGTGTTGTGTGTCAGTACCAGCTTGGTGAGTGTTGTGTGTCAGTACCAGCTTGGTGAGTGTTGTGTGCCAGTACCAGCTTGGTGAGTGTTGTGTGCCAGTACCAGCTTGGTGAGTGTTGTGTGTCAGTACCAGCTTGGTGAGTGTTGTGTGTCAGTACCAGCTTGGTGAGTGTTGTGTGTCAGTACCAGCTTGGTGAGTGTTGTGTGTCAGTACCAGCTTGGTGAGTGTTGTGTGTCAGTACCAGCTTGGTGAGTGTTGTGTGTCAGTACCAGCTTGGTGAGTGTTGTGTGTCAGTACCAGCTTGGTGAGTGTTGTGTGTCAGTACCAGCTTGGTGAGTGTTGTGTGCCAGTACCAGCTTGGTGAGTGTTGTGTGTCAGTACCAGCTTGGTGAGTGTTGTGTGTCAGTACCAGCTTGGTGAGTGTTGTGTGTCAGTACCAGCTTGGTGAGTGTTGTGTGTCAGTACCAGCTTGGTGAGTGTTGTGTCAGTACCAGCTTGGTGAGTGTTGTGTGTCAGTACCAGCTTGGTGAGTGTTGTGTGTCAGTACCAGCTTGGTGAGTGTTGTGTGTCAGTACCAGCTTGGTGAGTGTTGTGTGTCAGTACCAGCTTGGTGAGTGTTGTGTGTCAGTACCAGCTTGGTGAGTGTTGTGTGTCAGTACCAGCTTGGTGAGTGTTGTGTGTCAGTACCAGCTTGGTGAGTGTTGTGTGTCAGTACCAGCTTGGTGAGTGTTGTGTGTCAGTACCAGCTTGGTGAGTGTTGTGTGTCAGTACCAGCTTGGTGAGTGTTGTGTGTCAGTACCAGCTTGGTGAGTGTTGTGTGCCAGTACCAGCTTGGTGAGTGTTGTGTGTCAGTACCAGCTTGGTGAGTGTTGTGTGTCAGTACCAGCTTGGTGAGTGTTGTGTGCCAGTACCAGCTTGGTGAGTGTTGTGTGCCAGTACCAGCTTGGTGAGTGTTGTGTGCAGTACCAGCTTGGTGAGTGTTGTGTGCCAGTACCAGCTTGGTGAGTGTTGTGTGCCAGTACCAGCTTGGTGAGTGTTGTGTGTCAGTACCAGCTTGGTGAGTGTTGTGTGTCAGTACCAGCTTGGTGAGTGTTGTGTGTCAGTACCAGCTTGGTGAGTGTTGTGTGTCAGTACCAGCTTGGTGAGTGTTGTGTGCCAGTACCAGCTTGGTGAGTGTTGTGTGCAGTACCAGCTTGGTGAGTGTTGTGTGTCAGTACCAGCTTGGTGAGTGTTGTGTGTCAGTACCAGCTTGGTGAGTGTTTGTGTCAGTACCAGCTTGGTGAGTGTTGTGTGTCAGTACCAGCTTGGTGAGTGTTGTGTGCCAGTACCAGCTTGGTGAGTGTTGTGTGTCAGTACCAGCTTGGTGAGTGTTGTGTGCCAGTACCAGCTTGGTGAGTGTTGTGTGTCAGTACCAGCTTGGTGAGTGTTGTGTGTCAGTACCAGCTTGGTGAGTGTTGTGTCAGTACCAGCTTGGTGAGTGTTGTGTGTCAGTACCAGCTTGGTGAGTGTTGTGTGTCAGTACCAGCTTGGTGAGTGTTGTGTGTCAGTACCAGCTTGGTGAGTGTTGTGTGTCAGTACCAGCTTGGTGAGTGTTGTGTGTCAGTACCAGCTTGGTGAGTGTTTGTGTCAGTACCAGCTTGGTGAGTGTTGTGTGCCAGTACCAGCTTGGTGAGTGTTGTGTGTCAGTACCAGCTTGGTGAGTGTTGTGTGTCAGTACCAGCTTGGTGAGTGTTGTGTGCCAGTACCAGCTTGGTGAGTGTTGTGTGCCAGTACCAGCTTGGTGAGTGTTGTGTGCCAGTACCAGCTTGGTGAGTGTTGTGTGCCAGTACCAGCTTGGTGAGTTGTGTGTCAGTACCAGCTTGGTGAGTGTTGTGTGTCAGTACCAGCTTGGTGAGTGTTGTGTGTCAGTACCAGCTTGGTGAGTGTTGTGTGTCAGTACCAGCTTGGTGAGTGTTGTGTGTCAGTACCAGCTTGGTGAGTGTTGTGTGTCAGTACCAGCTTGGTGAGTGTTGTGTGTCAGTACCAGCTTGGTGAGTGTTGTGTGTCAGTACCAGCTTGGTGAGTGTTGTGTGTCAGTACCAGCTTGGTGAGTGTTGTGTGTCAGTACCAGCTTGGTGAGTGTTGTGTGTCAGTACCAGCTTGGTGAGTGTTGTGTGCCAGTACCAGCTTGGTGAGTGTTGTGTGTCAGTACCAGCTTGGTGAGTGTTGTGTGTCAGTACCAGCTGGTGAGTGTTGTGTGTCCAGTACCAGCTTGGTGAGTGTTGTGTGCCAGTACCAGCTTGGTGAGTGTTGTGTGCCAGTACCAGCTTGGTGAGTGTTGTGTGCCAGTACCAGCTTGGTGAGTGTTGTGTGTCAGTACCAGCTTGGTGAGTGTTGTGTGTCAGTACCAGCTTGGTGAGTGTTTGTTGTGTGCCAGTACCAGCTTGGTGAGTGTTGTGTGCCAGTACCAGCTTGGTGAGTGTTGTGTGCCAGTACCAGCTTGGTGAGTGTTGTGTGCCAGTACCAGCTTGGTGAGTGTTGTGTGTCAGTACCAGCTTGGTGAGTGTTGTGTGCAGTACCAGCTTGGTGAGTGTTGTGTGTCAGTACCAGCTTGGTGAGTGTTGTGTGCCAGTACCAGCTTGGTGAGTGTTGTGTGTCAGTACCAGCTTGGTGAGTGTTGTGTGCCAGTACCAGCTTGGTGAGTGTTGTGTGCCAGTACCAGCTTGGTGAGTGTTGTGTGTCAGTACCAGCTTGGTGAGTGTTGTGTGCCAGTACCAGCTTGGTGAGTGTTGTGTGCCAGTACCAGCTTGGTGAGTGTTGTGTGTCAGTACCAGCTTGGTGAGTGTTGTGTGTCAGTACCAGCTTGGTGAGTGTTGTGTGCAGTACCAGCTTGGTGAGTGTTGTGTGTCAGTACCAGCTTGGTGAGTGTTTGTTGTGTGCCAGTACCAGCTTGGTGAGTGTTGTGTGGCAGTACCAGCTTGGTGAGTGTTGTGTGCCAGTACCGCTTGGTGAGTGTTGTGTGTCAGTACCAGCTTGGTGAGTGTGTGTGTCAGTACCAGCTTGGTGAGTGTTTGTGTCAGTACCAGCTTGGTGAGTGTTGTGTGTCAGTACCAGCTTGGTGAGTGTTGTGTGCCAGTGCCAGTGCCAGCTTGGTGAATGTTATGTGTCAGTACCAGCTTGGTGAGTGTTGTGTGCCAGTACCAGCTTGGTGAGTGTTGTGTGTCAGTACCAGCTTGGTGAGTGTTGTGTGCCAGTACCAGCTTGGTGAGTGTTGTGTGTCAGTACCAGCTTGGTGAGTGTTGTGTGCCAGTACCAGCTTGGTGAGTGTTGTGTGTCAGTACCAGCTTGGTGAGTGTTGTGTGCCAGTACCAGCTTGGTGAGTGTTGTGTGTCAGTACCAGCTTGGTGAGTGTTGTGTGTCAGTACCAGCTTGGTGAGTGTTGTGTGTCAGTACCAGCTTGGTGAGTGTTGTGTGTCAGTACCAGCTTGGTGAGTGTTGTGTGTCAGTACCAGCTTGGTGAGTTTGTGTGTCAGTACCAGCTTGGTGAGTGTTGTGTGTCAGTACCAGCTTGGTGAGTGTTGTGTGCCAGTACCAGCTTGGTGAGTGTTGTGTGTCAGTACCAGCTTGGTGAGTGTTGTGTGTCAGTACCAGCTTGGTGAGTGTTGTGTGTCCAGTACACTTGGTGGAGAGGTGTGTGTCAGTACCAGCTTGGTGAGTGTTGTGTGCCAGTACCAGCTTGGTGAGTGTTGTGTGCCAGTACCAGCTTGGTGAGTGTTGTGTGTCAGTACCAGCTTGGTGAGTGTTGTGTGTCAGTACCAGCTTGGTGAGTGTTGTGTGTCAGTACCAGCTTGGTGGTGTTGTGTGCCAGTACCAGCTTGGTGAGTGTTGTGTGTCAGTACCAGCTTGGTGAGTGTTGTGTGTCAGTACCAGCTTGGTGAGTGTTGTGTGTCAGTACCAGCTTGGTGAGTGTTGTGTGCCAGTACCAGCTTGGTGAGTGTTGTGTGTCAGTACCAGCTTGGTGAGTGTTGTGTGCCAGCTGACAGTACCAGCTTGGTGAGTGTTGTGTGTCAGTACCAGCTTGGTGAGTGTTGTGTGTCAGTACCAGCTTGGTGAGTGTTGTGTGCCAGTACCAGCTTGGTGAGTGTTGTGTGCCAGTACCAGCTTGGTGAGTGTTGTGTGCCAGTACCAGCTTGGTGAGTGTTGTGTGCCAGTACCAGCTTGGTGAGTGTTGTGTGTCAGTACCAGCTTGGTGAGTGTTGTGTGTCAGTACCAGCTTGGTGAGTGTTGTGTGCCAGTACCAGCTTGGTGAGTGTTGTGTGTCAGTACCAGCTTGGTGAGTGTTGTGTGTGCCAGTACCAGCTTGGTGAGTGTGTTGTGTCAGTACCAGCTTGGTGAGTGTTGTGTGTCAGTACCAGCTTGGTGAGTGTTGGTGCCAGTACCAGCTTGGTGAGTGTTGTGTGTCAGTACCAGCTTGGTGAGTGTTGTGTGTCAGTACCAGCTTGGTGAGTGTTGTGTGTCAGTACCAGCTTGGTGAGTGTTGTGTGTCAGTACCAGCTTGGTGAGTGTTGTGTGTCAGTACCAGCTTGGTGAGTGTTGTGTGCCAGTACCAGCTTGGTGAGTGTTGTGTGTCAGTACCAGCTTGGTGAGTGTTGTGTGTCAGTACCAGCTTGGTGAGTGTTTGTTGTGTGCCAGTACCAGCTTGGTGAGTGTTGTGTGCCAGTACCAGCTTGGTGAGTGTGTGTGTGCAGTACCAGCTTGGTGAGTGTTGTGTGTCAGTACCAGCTTGGTGAGTGTTGTGTGCCAGTACCAGCTTGGTGAGGTTGTGTGTCAGTACCAGCTTGGTGAGTTTGTTGGTGTCAGTACCAGCTTGGTGAGTGTTGTGTGTCAGTACCAGCTTGGTGAGTGTTGTGTGCCAGTACCAGCTTGGTGAGTGTTGTGTGCCAGTACCAGCTTGGTGAGTGTTGTGTGCCAGTACCAGCTTGGTGAGTGTTGTGTGTCAGTACCAGCTTGGTGAGTGTTGTGTGCAGTACCAGCTTGGTGAGTGTTGTGTGCCGTACCAGCTTGGTGAGTGTTGTGTGCCAGTACCAGCTTGGTGAGTGTTGTGTGCCAGTACCAGCTTGGTGAGTGTTGTGTGCCAGTACCAGCTTGGTGAGTGTTGTGTGCCAGTACCAGCTTGGTGAGTGTTGTGTGCCAGTACCGCTTGGTGAGTGTTGTGTGCCAGTACCAGCTTGTGAGTGTTGTGTGCCAGTACCAGCTTGGTGAGTGTTGTGTGCCAGTACCAGCTTGGTGAGTGTTGTTGTGTCAGTACCAGCTTGGTGAGTGTTGTGTGTCAGTACCAGCTTGGTGAGTGTTGTGTGTCAGTACCAGCTTGGTGAGTGTTTGTGTCAGTACCAGCTTGGTGAGTGTTGTGTGGCAGTACCAGCTTGGTGAGTGTTGTGTGTCAGTACCAGCTTGGTGAGTGTTGTGTGTCAGTACCAGCTTGTTGAGTGTTTGTTGTGTACCAGTA
>WNGS01015657.1:27799-39260 GCA_020271785.1 Procambarus virginalis | reverse complement strand
AGGACAGGACGCATGAATGTCCGCTGTTGTACACCCGGGTCGGCCATCTGTGCGTCGCCCTCTTCTCCCTGGCCAAGGTCGGTCCAAGATCACTGATCTCTGGTCTTTATGTGTGAAGAATGACCCATTATGACCATTTTAATTTAAAACAAATGATTCTTGTGGTACTATTAGTGTGTTGAGAGTGTATATATGAAGTGTACTATTCTGGTACCATTAGTGTGTTGCTATGTTATGGTACCATTAGTGTGTTGCTGGGTTCCATTCGTGTGTATGGTGTGTCCATGAGGTGTGAGACTGTGTTATAGTGTTGTGGTACCATTAGTGTGTAGTGTGTGTCCATGTAGTGTGAAGTTGAGTTATGTATTGTGGTAACAGTGTGTTCTCTAGGGTAGAGTATATATTAAGCACAAGTTACTCAGGGGCCTATATATGTCGGTGGTCTTCCCCCTAGCAACAGAACTCAGTTTTACTCTCTTTATTATAAAAAACAAATAAATTCAATTCAATTAAAAAGTAAGACACGGAGGCACCAGAACAGTGTCAAACACCACAGGATACATCACCAACAACAAATCATTATACTAATGATAAACAATACACCAAACCAATACATGAATTTACAAACACCAGTGTAAAACCCGGACACGCACCAGGGTATAACTCTATACATGCATAAAGGGAACATAAGGAAACACTGAAAAACAGAAATACATAAGATACAGAAACACACATATTGGATCCCAACAAACTGAGGCCGTTACCGCCCACAAAAATGAAGAAAGCATGTACAAGAATGCAATTAAGGGGAAGCCTTCAACCCCAAACATTCATTCACCCACCTTGCAACTAAGGGAAGAAATGTAGACATTTATATACCACAGTGTCTATCACAGATTCAGAAAGTAATTAGAAACAAAGCAATGCAAAAGATGTACAGTGACCACAACACAGCAGTTGCAACATCAGGATCTACGGGTTGGTACAAGAATTCAACCAACTACGAACCACTTAGTTTGATGAAAGGGAGCAGTAGAGCAACAGAAGTGCACTTACATCTCATCAGGCTTGGATACCCATGTGCATGGGAAATAGGCTTACAGGTTCCGGAAAATGAGAGGAAATGTCAACACTGTGGAGAAATGCCCGACAGACCACTGGAACATTATCTAACACACTGCACAGTTACAAACCCATTAAGATTTCAACTTAGATTCAATCCAGAGCAGAAGAAATTGTTAATCACATATGGCAAAATCTTACTGAAGCGACCATACGAGTCATAAATACTTATACTCCTCCCAAGTCAAACAGAAACAAGCAACACTTAGAGGCTTAGGGCCCGCGGAATATCCCTGCAAAAAAAAAAAAAAAAAACACAACCAAACGGTACAAGATAGGGGAAACAGTGCAAATGAAAGGCCAGATACACAATCTGACTTAATATACAATAAAAACAGATGGAACTCAGCACACAACACATGGCCAGAACAATCGGTACAAGCAAGGAAGGAAGACACCTCCAAATCTCGCTACAAGACAGGCAAACACAGTAGACACAAACAAACAGTACGGGTCGACAAGGACAAAGGCAATAAATTAAATTACAATGAAACTGCAATTAGACAACACACAAACATTCAAACCATACAACAAACACTAAGGAACACACAAGCACGCCCAAGCAGATTCGCAGTTCCAGCCCACAAACAATTTACACCTCCATGAGGTTGGTAATGGTTCAACAGTTCCGGATCAACAAGTCCAACAAGGTACCGTCAGGGTGGCGGCGGCCACCCCTGACGGCACCGGATACTGACATCGGGAATCACTCGCCGAATCCTCAACATCCGGGAAGGGTTTAAGAAGGGGAATCCCCTAGCGTAGGGGTGACAGGCCCCTTCTTCAATACACTACATGCAATGCATGGCCATCGCCACCATCGTCACCAAGTAGAACATCCCCACACCGCGACCCATTACCATAGGGGGGCACCGAGGCAGGTACCAAGGAGGGTCAAAATCTCATTCCGGTCCGACGCCGAAACAAATAGTCTTAACCACCACACCCCGCTCATCCACCACCACATCCACAGTTTCTGCAAAATCATCAGTACGCATCCGGCCAGCTTTCTTCCTCTACTTCTGCTCAGGCACCAGTAGAGCCAGACCCGATGCTACTTGAACACGTCGTGGGGGACACACACCATAAATTGGAAAGGGAGGTGGAAACGCCTTTTAAGACGAGGGGGAAACCCCCATCCCTTGAGGCCCCACCTGTAGAGCATGTTCACCAGATCCGCCCTCCAAAGCAGATGGGGACACCACCTGAGGAGCGGCTTCCACCACCACAGCAGTCGGGACATTGTGAATCTCTATCGACATATTTGGCTACACACACAGCCCGGCAGGTGGTTCCTCAACCACATAAACACACACACACACTGGCGGGCCGGCGACGCTCGGTAACACATGACGCTCCACCGGCTCTCCGCATGCATCTGAGACACATATACAGACAGGCGTAACTTCTAGAAGGGTGGGAGACGGAACAACATCACTCAACACGTCTGCAGAACCCTGTTTGCATGGAAAGGCGGAAAATCAAAACCTCCCTAAAGATGTTTACACGATGAGCCCCTTATCCGGCAAAACCTGTCCGCGTATCCGGCAAAACCTGTCCGCGTATCCGGCAAAACCTGTCCACCAAACCCGCTCTCCAAAGCAGATCCGGATGTCACCAAGGGAGCGGCTACCACCATCTCAGCATTAACAACATACAATAAAAACAGATGGAACCCAGCACACAACACATGCCCAGAACAATCCGACATGATATAATGTTATAGGTGATCCAGGGAGGGAGGGAGAATCCAATCCAACTTCCTCCATTATGGAGCAATCCACCGCCAGGTGACTCTGCTGGCCACATCTGCAACATGTACAGGGTTGACCTTTGTAGAAACAGCAAAGTATAAAACGCATCTGGGATAACAAAGATGGGACACTCCGCTCCAGGGACATCGTCACAATCCGGGTGCCAGCAAGCATCCCCCTGACAGTGGCGAGCAGAGACCTAATTCCATCAATTGCTTAAGACTTTTACAAACTGCACAAACAAGCAAGTTAACAATCCATTAGTCATTTGAAAAGGAGCACCATGCACCGCCACATACGTCAATGTCACACACAGGTTGATGACGCGAACGGTTCCCATGCAATCAGGCAGAGGGAAAAAATTGCCCCTTACACCGACTGATGAACTCCTGGAACACATCTTTATGTATAACTTTCAACACTGCACGAAGGTCTTGAAGGAGCTGACCGTTCACTAAATCAGGTAGCTGGGCAAGTATCACATCCACCAACGCAAATCTAAACAACATGTGGTCCACCGATGAGGAAGACTCCAAACCAGCTGACGCAACCCTCTTCATCGGAGACAAGGTAGACCCTATGATAGAAGACTCCCACTCCGCATAGGTAGGGCACCAAACCAGGCCCATCCCAGCCACACGACCTCCACCACCTCAGCTTGTGCACCAACTGAGGAGACAACAGTAAACACGTCCGCTCCCTCTTGCAGTCAACGGACCAGTCCTTGAACTCGCTCACTGCTCTTGAACAGGCTAAGAGGTACCTAAACCTCATGAGACATTCTCCATTCAAGACCACCATGTAGCTGGGTTATGGTTCACTCCTGCAATTTCACAACAACCATCATGTACCTGGTTACATGAACATATAACAGAACACTTGCCCCTCCACTAACCATTCTAAGTTGCAGATAAGAGCTGCCTGTTTACACATTATTAACCAAGTGTCCAGGTTGAGGTCACAAAGCGTCAAGGTGTGTGGTAAGAATATTGTAGTAGTAGTAGTACGCCTCCTGTAGTCTTGGAAGACTATGGAGTTGCGCTCTGGTTGTATAGTCCTTCATGGAAACTGCAGAAGGACTATTGACCCATACGAGGCAGCTCCCATTTATACCACCCAATTTAATTCATATATTCCTAAGCATCGCTTCTAGCAATCAAATTATCCCACAATTTGTTACGTTTTCGATTCACAATCGGGAATCCCGGCCACGGTGGAGGGGCAGCAGAAGTAGTTGGCACTCCTTTACCTTAATGCTTCTATTCACCTAGCATTAAATAGGTACCCATGAGTTAGTCAACTGTTGTGGGATGGCATCCTGGGAAAGGTCAGTGGTTCGACCTTGAGGAGGACCACGATATAATCTTAACGTATATATATATATATATATATATATATATATATATATATATATATATATATATATATATATATATATATATATATATATATATATATATATATATATATACATAGGCTTCTTGTCCTCAACGAAACGAATTGTCTATTTGGTCAACCCGACCTCTTAAAAATAACGTCACGTTTCGCTCGTATGCGCTCTTTGGCCAAATTTGGTCGTAATTTGAAATGAAATCGACTCACAAAAGGCCCCTTAGACGTTCTGTTCCGTTTTCTGTTTGAGTCGTCTGGCCTACGTGGAGAGGTTAGGAGAGGACACTTTAAATTAACGTTTTTCATAACGTTTTGAAACTTTATGAGAATTTCCTGCCCACCTAACCTATCAGAGGACCCTTAACTTACTGTTGTTGAAAAAAAAAATCCCAAGTTTATTTTCATTTTTTTTCATTTTCAAATTACGTCCAAATTCGGCCATACGGGTAAACGGCCAAAAGCGACGTTATTTTTAAGAGGACAGGATGTAAATTGGTACCCTGTAATCTGTTCCTCAAAACAACAGCTCTGTTTCCAAACCAGTATTTATCCAGGTCTTTCCTAAATTTAAACTTGTTCAATTGTTTCGAGTTCCATTTATGTTGATACATACGTTTTCGTATATTAATATCGTCATTGCTATACTCATTCATCATCTTGCACACTTTAGTTATGTAACCCCCTAACAATTCCCCTTCCTAGAGAATAAATTAAGCTTTTACAATTTCTTCATATGGTAGATTTCTAATTTTCGGGATTAATTTTGTCATCTTATGCTGGACGCGTTCTAGTGAATTTATGTCCATTCAGTGGTATAATGACCAAAATAATTTACTGCATAATCTAAATGGGATCTAACTCTTCTAAAAATAAATCCCAATATCCTGTTGGCCATTTTCCAAATATTTATGCAGTGAATTTTTTACTTTAAATTCATGCTAATCATGATCACTGAGATCTTTTTCACACTCATACCGCAATTTCAGTATTATCCCGCTGATCTCGTGGTACTCTATCAACAAGTCAGTTGTGTCCTCTCCATCACAGGTGACGTGGCAACAAGCGAGACAGTTCTGCCAGTCCATCTACGGGGACCTTTTGAAGTTTCACAACGCAGAACATTTCAATGACTTCTTGCAGTACATGAGGAGCTCTAGTGAGTACAGTATTTTCATACATGAGGAGCTGTAGTGAGTAAATTATGTTGACCAAATATTTATGCAGTGAATTTTTTACTTTAAATTCATGCTAATCATGATCACTGAGATCTTTTTCACACTCATACCGCAATTTCAGTATTATCCCGCTGATCTCGTGGTACTCTATCAACAAGTCAGTTGTAAGTAAATTACAAATTAAATAAGTAAATTATCTCTCATATATGAGGAGCAGTAGTGAGTACAGTATCTCTCATACATGAGGAGCTGTAGTGAGTACAGTATCTCTCATACATGAGGAGCAGTAGTGAGTACAGTATCTCTCATTAAGTAAGTTAATAAACAGATATTTGTAGCAATTTTATAACTCACTTAAATTGTCTTGAAGATTCAAGTTTAAATTTAATTATTTACTAAAACATCCATACTAAACAATACATACTAAACATACTAAAACAATACATGTATATCAAAAAACTTTTTGATATACACTTGAAACTTGATATGCACTTGATATACACCTTGAAACTTTTTGAAATACATGTATTGTTTAGCTACGAAAATACTGTTGGTAAGCTATTAGGAACAGCCCTCGTAGTGATAATTATGTCATTTATAAAATACCTACAAAAGACTGTAATAAGTTCTATGTTGGGTAAACATCTAATGATTTGAAATGTAGAATTTCGCAACATAAATACTCTGTAAGACATGGTCAAACGGTCTAATGCTTTGTTCATTCATTTGTCAGAAGATGCTCACCAAATTGATTGGGAGATGGCTTCTTCAATAACAATTTGTAAAACCACCTATAACAGAAACATAATTGAATCTGCTTTGATACAGATCACAAAAGAAGTAATTGAACATTAGCAGTGGTTTATATAACTTAGATCCATTTTAATAGATCAATTAAAGGGTGATTTGAGTAGGATCATTGGAACACATTTGTCTCACTAATTCATTGTAAATATATACTATCTTATGATATGTTTATCCATGCGTGGGCCTGTACTCACCTAATTGTGCTTGCGGGGGTTGAGCTTTGGCTCTTTGGTTCCCCCTCTCAACTGTCAATCAACTGGTGTACAGATTCCTGAGCCTACTGGGCTCTATCATATCTACATTTGAAACTGTGTATGGAGTCAGCCTCCACCAATCACTTCCTAATGCATTCCATTTATTAACTACTCTGACACTGAAAAAATTCTTTCTAACGTCTCTGTGGCTCATCTAGGTACTAAGTTTCCACCTGTGTCCCCTTGTTCGTGTCCCACCCGTGCTCAAGAGCTTGTCTTTGTCCACCCTGTCAATTCCCCTGAGAATTTTGTAGGTGGTTATCATGTCTCCCCTTACTCTTCTGTTTTCCAGGGATTGTGAGGTTCATCTCCTTTATCCTTTCCTCGTAGCTCAATCCTCTATGTTCCGGGACGAGCCTGGTGGCATACCGCTGGATCTTCTTTAACTTTGTCTTGTGTTTAACTAGGTATGGACTCCAGGCTGGAGCTGCATACTCCAGGATTGGTCTTACATAAGTGGTATACAGGGTTCTAAAAGATACCTTGCACAAGTTTCTAAAGGCAGTTCTTATGTTGGCCAGTCTAGCATATGCCGCTGATGATATTTCTTTTGATGTGGGCCTCTGGGGACAGGTTCGGTGTGATATCAACCCCCAGATCTTTCTCTCTATTTGACTCTTGCAGAATTTCACCTCCCAGATGATACCTTGTGTTCAGCCTCCTGCTCCCTTCGCCTAATTTCATCACCTTACACTTTCCTGAGTTGAACTTTAGCAGCCATTTTCTAGACCATTCCTCCAGTTTATCCAGGTCATCCTGTAGTCTCTATCTATCTTCATCCGTCTTGATTCTTCGCATAATTTTTGCATCATCAGCAAACATTGAGAGGAATGAGTCTATACCCTCCGGAAGATCGTTCACATATAATAGAAACAGGATGGGTCCAAGTAATGAGCCCTGTGGGACTCCGCTGGTGACATCTCGCCACTCTGGTATCTCCCCCCTCACCGTTACTCGCTGTTTCCTGTTGCTTAAGTACTCCCTTATCCACTGGAGCACCTTCCCTTTTACTCCTGCCTGTTGTTCCAGCCTTTTATGGGGTACTGTGTCTAAGGCTTTTTGGCATTCCATGAAAATGCAGTCGGCCCACCTTTCTCTTTCCTGCCTAATTTTTGTTGCCTGGTCATAAAATTCTATTAAACCTGTGAGGCACGATTTACAATCCCTGAACCCATGTTAGTGGTGCGTTAGAAAGTTATTTTCCTCCAGATGCTCTACGAGCCTTTTCATCACGATCTTCTCCATCACCTTGCATGGTATACAAGTTAAGGAAACTGGCCTGTAATTTAGTGCCTCTTGCCTGTCACCCTTTTTGTATATTGGGACCACGTTAGCTGTCTTCCAACTTTCTGGTAAGTCTCCTGATTCCAGTGACCTGTTATACACCATAGAGAGTTGCACACTTAGTGCTTCTGCACCTTCCTTTAGTATCCATGGTGAGATTCTGTCAGGCCCAACAGCCTTTGTCACATCCAGCTCCAGCAGACACCTTTTGACCTCATCACTGGTGAGGTCAAATTCCTCCAAGGTTGCTTGGTTTGCCGCCTCCTCATTTGGTGCAGGGGCTTCTCCTTGTTCTATTGTAAAGACCTCCTGGAATCTCTTGCAATGTGGAGTGTGGAATCTCCTGTGTGTGGTTATGAATGGGAGCTGCATCGGATGGGCCAATAAGCCCTCTGCAGTTTTTGTGCGGCTCATATCTGTGTCCACTTATTGTACCTCACCTCACTCCACCATTCTCTCCTGCCTATTTATGTCCAGTACTCGACCTGTAAAACCACTCCTTCTGATATGTATTAATATACGACAGTACTTAAGGAAATTCCTGTTTCAATTTTCCTCCGTGGTCTGACACTGTCATATATATATATATATATATATATATATATATATATATATATATATATATATATATATATATATATATATATATGTGAGAAAGCTGCATGAACGCGCAAGCCATATATCACTAAGAACTCTTTGACCCGGCCAGGATTCGAACCCATGCCGTCTAGGATCACCCCTAAACGTACACAGTACTGTGACCACCGCACCAATGATCGTCTATAAGGATTGGTCAGTCTTGGTGCTTATTAACTAAGCTCCCTGACTGACCAACCCCCGACGACACTCATGGATCCATTTGGGTACAGTTTTTCATCAAATTCTGGCGCATGCACGGGCCGCACCGAGTTCAACATGTGTTCAGTTGGAAGGGTTCAGTTGGAAGAGGAGTTCATCAAAATTCATGTTTGTTTACAAGGTGAATAAAAAGAAGTGAATAACTGTAGACTGTATTACACTTATTATAAAATTGCACAACGTTTCGAATCTACATGGTTCATTCTCGAGTGATATGAAATTACAAATTGCGTTTGAATTATACCAGTACTGGGTCAGGTGAAAAAACAAGAAGAATAAAGGTAAATAGGGGACGAAGCACATACAATGATTAATCGGGTGTAATAGGCCTATTATATTGAGCAGTGTCTTCTAAGTTGGCATCATTATGTTCTGGTCTTACATCCAACAGATGTGTTGAATGTGTTGCTCTTACATCCAGCAGATGGCGCTTTTTTTCAGAGAAGCTTGTTTTTTCCTGTCACAGGTGAGGCATGTATATAGTAGTTATATAAAAACACTCCCCTATTCGAATGCAATGTTGTGTCAAATTTCAAAGCAATCAGTAAAGAGGTTTCAAAGATTTCCTTCACATGAAAAACACATAAAAAACGCAGTTTTTTTTTTTTTTAAAAAGCCTGTTTTTTCCCCGTCACAAACGTGACATCTATTTAGTATGTACGTAAAAACCCGCTCGGATGCGAAAGGAACGGTGTGTGAAAATTTCAAAGCAATTGGTGAAGCAATATTTGAAGCAATATATATATATATATATATATATATATATATATATATATTAGTATATTTTGGTAGCAGTCTTTCCTGTAGACATATGTTATTAAATATGACCGAAAAAGTAAGATTAATAATTCTAACACGAATTTTCTCAATTTTCCTTATGTTTGTTTTTACTGATGACGGTAAATTAAAAATCAATTCTCCAAAATTCATTCTTTATTTCTTAGTCTGACGCGACACTTGAGCGCGTTTCGTAAAACTTATTACATTTTCAAAGACTTTAGTTACACACACACACAGAACAACTATAACTGAACAGAGTTTAAATACCTGCATTTGGGTGAGGTGACATGTTACAATGGTTTGGGGTGAGGTGAGAACAAACACAGAACACGAAACAATGGGTATAAGGGAAGAATAGATCTGTAACTGCAGAAGGCCTATTGGCCCGTATTTCTTGATGTTTCTATATTGGAGCGGAGTCTTGAAGTGGGTAGAATATAGTAGTGCGTTAATTGGCTGTTGATTGCTGGTGTTGACTTCTTGATGTGTAGTGCCTCGCAGATGTCAAGCCGCCTGTTGTCGCTGTATCTATCAATGATTTCTGTGTTGTTTGTTAAGATTTCTCTGGTGATGGTTTGGTTGTGGGAAGAGATTATATGTTCCTTGATAGAGCCCTGTTGCTTATGCATCGTTAATCGCCTGGAAAGAGATGTTGTTGTCTTGCCTATATATTGAGTTCTTTGGGGCTTACAGTCCCCAAGTGGGCATTTGAAGGCATAGACGACATTGGTCTCTTTCAAAGCGTTCTGCTTTGTGTCTGGAGAGTTTCTCATGAGTAGGTTGGCAGTTTTCTTGGTTTTATAGTAAATCGTCAATTGTATCTTCTGATTTTTGTCTGTAGGGATAACGTTTCTATTAACAATATCTTTCAGGACCCTTTCCTCCGTTTTATGAGCTGTGGAGAAGAAGTTCCTGTAAAATAGTCTAATAGGGGGTATAGGTGTTGTGTTAGTTGTATCTTCAGAGGTTGCATGGCGTTTCACTTTCCTTCTTATGATGTCTTCAATGAAACCATTGGAGAAGCCGTTGTTGACTAGGACCTGCCTTACTCTACAGAGTTCTTCGTCGACTTGCTTCCATTCTGAGCTGTGGCTGAGAGCACGGTCGACATAAGCGTTAACAACACTCCTCTTGTACCTATCTGGGCAGTCACTGTTGGCATTTAGGCACATTCCTATGTTTGTTTCCTTAGTGTAGACTGTAGTGTGGAAACCTCCGCTCCTTTCCATGACTGTTACATCTAGAAAGGGCAGCTTCCCATCCTTCTCCATCTCGTAAGTGAAACGTAACACAGAATTCTGCTCAAACGCTTCTTTCAGCTCCTGCAGATGTCTGACATCAGGTACCTGTGTAAAAATGTCGTCAACATACCTGCAGTATATGGCCGGTTTCAAGTTCAAGTCGACTAAGACTTTTTCCTCAATAGTACCCATGTAGAAGTTTGCAAACAGGACGCCTAGGGGAGAACCCATAGCGACCCCATCTACTTGCTTATACATGTGCCCATCCGGGCTCAAGAAGGGTGCCTCCTTAGTACAAGCTTGGAGTAGTTTCCTCAGGATATTTTCTGGCATGTCAAGGGGAGTACATGCCGGGTCTCGATACACTCGGTCCATTATCATCCCGATTGTTTCATCCACAGGTACGTTGGTGAACAGTGATTCTACGTCCAACGAAGGAAAGTGAAACGCCATGCAACCTCTGAAGATACAACTAACACAACACCTATACCCCCTATTAGACTATTTTACAGGAACTTCTTCTCCACAGCTCATAAAACGGAGGAAAGGGTCCTGAAAGATATTGTTAATAGAAACGTTATCCCTACAGACAAAAATCAGAAGATACAATTGACGATTTACTATAAAACCAAGAAACTGCCAACCTACTCATGAGAAACTCTCCAGACACAAAGCAGAACGCTTTGAAAGAGACCAATGTCGTCTATGCCTTCAAATGCCCACTTGGGGACTGTAAGCCCCAAAGAACTCAATATATAGGCAAGACAACAACATCTCTTTCCAGGCGATTAACG
>WNGS01015655.1:0-13975 GCA_020271785.1 Procambarus virginalis | reverse complement strand
ACATGTCACTGTGAAGTACTGGGACGTCCCACTGTGAAGTACTGGGACATGTCACTGTGAAGTACTGGGACGTCCCACTGTGAAGTACTGGGACGTCCCACTGTGAAGTACTGGGACGTCCCACTGTGAAGTACTGGGACATGTCACTGTGAAGTACTGGGACGTCCCACTGTGAAGTACTGGGACACACCACTGTGAAGTACTGGGACATGTCACTGTGAAGTACTGGGACACACCACTGTGAAGTACTGGGACACACCACTGTGAAGTACTGGGACATGTCACTGTGAAGTACTGGGACATGTCACTGTGAAGTACTGGGACACACCACTGTGAAGTACTGGGACACACCACTGTGAAGTACTGGGACACACCACTGTGAAGTACTGGGACACACCACTGTGAAGTACTGGGACACACCACTGTGAAGTACTGGGACATGTCACTGTGAAGTACTGGGACGTCCCACTGTGAAGTACTGGGACACACCACTGTGAAGTACTGGGACGTCCACTGTGAAGTACTGGGACACACCACTGTGAAGTACTGGGACACACCACTGTGAAGTACTGGGACACACCACTGTGAAGTACTGGGACACACCACTGTGAAGTACTGGGACATGTCACTGTGAAGTACTGGGACGTCCCACTGTGAAGTACTGGGACACACCACTGTGAAGTACTGGGACGTCCCACTGTGAAGTACTGGGACATGTCACTGTGAAGTACTGGGACATGTCACTGTGAAGTACTGGGACACACCACTGTGAAGTACTGGGACACACCACTGTGAAGTACTGGGACATGTCACTGTGAAGTACTGGGACACACCACTGTGAAGTACTGGGACATGTCACTGTGAAGTACTGGGACACACCACTGTGAAGTACTGGGACACACCACTGTGAAGTACTGGGACATGTCACTGTGAAGTACTGGGACATGTCACTGTGAAGTACTGGGACATGTCACTGTGAAGTACTGGGACATGTCACTGTGAAGTACTGGGACATGTCACTGTGAAGTACTGGGACATGTCACTGTGAAGTACTGGGACATGTCACTGTGAAGTACTGGGACATGTCACTGTGAAGTACTGGGACACACCACTGTGAAGTACTGGGACATGTCACTGTGAAGTACTGGGACATGTCACTGTGAAGTACTGGGACATGTCACTGTGAAGTACTGGGACACACCACTGTGAAGTACTGGGACATGTCACTGTGAAGTACTGGGACATGTCACTGTGAAGTACTGGGACACACCACTGTGAAGTACTGGGACATGTCACTGTGAAGTACTGGGACATGTCACTGTGAAGTACTGGGACATGTCACTGTGAAGTACTGGGACATGTCACTGTGAAGTACTGGGACACACCACTGTGAAGTACTGGGACATGTCACTGTGAAGTACTGGGACATGTCACTGTGAAGTACTGGGACACACCACTGTGAAGTACTGGGACACACCACTGTGAAGTACTGGGACATGTCACTGTGAAGTACTGGGACGTCCCACTGTGAAGTACTGGGACATGTCACTGTGAAGTACTGGGACACACCACTGTGAAGTACTGGGACATGTCACTGTGAAGTACTGGGACATGTCACTGTGAAGTACTGGGACACCCACTGTGAAGTACTGGGACACACCACTGTGAAGTACTGGGACACCCACTGTGAAGTACTGGGACATGTCACTGTGAAGTACTGGGACATGTCACTGTGAAGTACTGGGACATGTCACTGTGAAGTACTGGGACATGTCACTGTGAAGTACTGGGACATGTCACTGTGAAGTACTGGGACATGTCACTGTGAAGTACTGGGACACACCACTGTGAAGTACTGGGACATGTCACTGTGAAGTACTGGGACATGTCACTGTGAAGTACTGGGACACACCACTGTGAAGTACTGGGACACACCACTGTGAAGTACTGGGACATGTCACTGTGAAGTACTGGGACGTCCCACTGTGAAGTACTGGGACACACCACTGTGAAGTACTGGGACATCCCACTGTGAAGTACTGGGACATGTCACTGTGAAGTACTGGGACATGTCACTGTGAAGTACTGGGACATGTCACTGTGAAGTACTGGGACATGTCACTGTGAAGTACTGGGACATGTCACTGTGAAGTACTGGGACATGTCACTGTGAAGTACTGGGACATGTCACTGTGAAGTACTGGGACACACCACTGTGAAGTACTGGGACACACCACTGTGAAGTACTGGGACATGTCACTGTGAAGTACTGGGACATGTCACTGTGAAGTACTGGGACATGTCACTGTGAAGTACTGGGACACACCACTGTGAAGTACTGGGACATGTCACTGTGAAGTACTGGGACATGTCACTGTGAAGTACTGGGACATGTCACTGTGAAGTACTGGGACATGTCACTGTGAAGTACTGGGACATGTCACTGTGAAGTACTGGGACATGTCACTGTGAAGTACTGGGACATGTCACTGTGAAGTACTGGGACATGTCACTGTGAAGTACTGGGACATGTCACTGTGAAGTACTGGGACATGTCACTGTGAAGTACTGGGACACACCACTGTGAAGTACTGGGACATGTCACTGTGAAGTACTGGGACATGTCACTGTGAAGTACTGGGACATGTCACTGTGAAGTACTGGGACATGTCACTGTGAAGTACTGGGACATGTCACTGTGAAGTACTGGGACACACCACTGTGAAGTACTGGGACATGTCACTGTGAAGTACTGGGACATGTCACTGTGAAGTACTGGGACATGTCACTGTGAAGTACTGGGACATGTCACTGTGAAGTACTGGGACACACCACTGTGAAGTACTGGGACATGTCACTGTGAAGTACTGGGACACACCACTGTGAAGTACTGGGACACACCACTGTGAAGTACTGGGACATGTCACTGTGAAGTACTGGGACATGTCACTGTGAAGTACTGGGACATGTCACTGTGAAGTACTGGGACATGTCACTGTGAAGTACTGGGACATGTCACTGTGAAGTACTGGGACACACCACTGTGAAGTACTGGGACATGTCACTGTGAAGTACTGGGACATGTCACTGTGAAGTACTGGGACATGTCACTGTGAAGTACTGGGACATGTCACTGTGAAGTACTGGGACACACCACTGTGAAGTACTGGACAGTGAAGTACTGGGACATGTCACTGTGAAGTACTGGGACACACCACTGTGAAGTACTGGGACACACCACTGTGAAGTACTGGGACACACCACTGTGAAGTACTGGGACACACCACTGTGAAGTACTGGGACATGTCACTGTGAAGTACTGGGACATGTCACTGTGAAGTACTGGGACATGTCACTGTGAAGTACTGGGACATGTCACTGTGAAGTACTGGGACATGTCACTGTGAAGTACTGGGACACACCACTGTGAAGTACTGGGACATGTCACTGTGAAGTACTGGGACATGTCACTGTGAAGTACTGGGACACACCACTGTGAAGTACTGGGACATGTCACTGTGAAGTACTGGGACATGTCACTGTGAAGTACTGGGACACACCACTGTGAAGTACTGGGACATGTCACTGTGAAGTACTGGGACATGTCACTGTGAAGTACTGGGACACACCACTGTGAAGTACTGGGACACACCACTGTGAAGTACTGGGACATGACACTGTGAAGTACTGGGACACACCACTGTGAAGTACTGGGACATGTCACTGTGAAGTACTGGGACATGTCACTGTGAAGTACTGGGACATGTCACTGTGAAGTACTGGGACACCCACTGTGAAGTACTGGGACATGTCACTGTGAAGTACTGGGACATGTCACTGTGAAGTACTGGGACATGTCACTGTGAAGTACTGGGACATGTCACTGTGAAGTACTGGGACATGTCACTGTGAAGTACTGGGACATGTCACTGTGAAGTACTGGGACATGTCACTGTGAAGTACTGGGACGTCCACTGTGAAGTACTGGGACATGTCACTGTGAAGTACTGGGACATGTCACTGTGAAGTACTGGGACATGTCACTGTGAAGTACTGGGACGTCCCACTGTGAAGTACTGGGACATGTCACTGTGAAGTACTGGGACATGTCACTGTGAAGTACTGGGACATGTCACTGTGAAGTACTGGGACGTCCCACTGTGAAGTACTGGGACATGTCACTGTGAAGTACTGGGACACACCACTGTGAAGTACTGGGACATGTCACTGTGAAGTACTGGGACATGTCACTGTGAAGTACTGGGACATGTCACTGTGAAGTACTGGGACATGTCACTGTGAAGTACTGGGACATGTCACTGTGAAGTACTGGGACATGTCACTGTGAAGTACTGGGACATGTCACTGTGAAGTACTGGGACATGTCACTGTGAAGTACTGGGACACACCACTGTGAAGTACTGGGACATGTCACTGTGAAGTACTGGGACATGTCACTGTGAAGTACTGGGACACACCACTGTGAAGTACTGGGACATGTCACTGTGAAGTACTGGGACATGTCACTGTGAAGTACTGGGACACACCACTGTGAAGTACTGGGACATGTCACTGTGAAGTACTGGGACATGTCACTGTGAAGTACTGGGACACACCACTGTGAAGTACTGGGACATGTCACTGTGAAGTACTGGGACATGTCACTGTGAAGTACTGGGACATGTCACTGTGAAGTACTGGGACATGTCACTGTGAAGTACTGGGACACACCACTGTGAAGTACTGGGACATGTCACTGTGAAGTACTGGGACATGTCACTGTGAAGTACTGGGACACACCACTGTGAAGTACTGGGACATGTCACTGTGAAGTACTGGGACATGTCACTGTGAAGTACTGGGACATGTCACTGTGAAGTACTGGGACATGTCACTGTGAAGTACTGGGACATGTCACTGTGAAGTACTGGGACACACCACTGTGAAGTACTGGGACACACCACTGTGAAGTACTGGGACATGTCACTGTGAAGTACTGGGACACACCACTGTGAAGTACTGGGACATGTCACTGTGAAGTACTGGGACATGTCACTGTGAAGTACTGGGACATGTCACTGTGAAGTACTGGGACATGTCACTGTGAAGTACTGGGACATGTCACTGTGAAGTACTGAGACATGTCACTGTGAAGTACTGGGACATGTCACTGTGAAGTACTGGGACATGTCACTGTGAAGTACTGGGACATGTCACTGTGAAGTACTGGGACATGTCACTGTGAAGTACTGGGACATGTCACTGTGAAGTACTGGGACATGTCACTGTGAAGTACTGGGACATGTCACTGTGAAGTACTGGGACATGTCACTGTGAAGTACTGAGACATGTCACTGTGAAGTACTGGGACATGTCACTGTGAAGTACTGGGACATGTCACTGTGAAGTACTGGGACATGTCACTGTGAAGTACTGGGACATGTCACTGTGAAGTACTGGGACATGTCACTGTGAAGTACTGGGACATGTCACTGTGAAGTACTGGGACATGTCACTGTGAAGTACTGGGACATGTCACTGTGAAGTACTGGGACATGTCACTGTGAAGTACTGGGACATGTCACTGTGAAGTACTGGGACATGTCACTGTGAAGTACTGAGACATGTCACTGTGAAGTACTGGGACATGTCACTGTGAAGTACTGGGACACACCACTGTGAAGTACTGGGACATGTCACTGTGAAGTACTGGGACATGTCACTGTGAAGTACTGAGACATGTCACTGTGAAGTACTGGGACATGTCACTGTGAAGTACTGGGACATGTCACTGTGAAGTACTGGGACACACCACTGTGAAGTACTGGGACATGTCACTGTGAAGTACTGGGACATGTCACTGTGAAGTACTGGGACACACCACTGTGAAGTACTGGGACATGTCACTGTGAAGTACTGGGACATGTCACTGTGAAGTACTGGGACATGTCACTGTGAAGTACTGAGACATGTCACTGTGAAGTACTGGGACATGTCACTGTGAAGTACTGGGACACACCACTGTGAAGTACTGGGACATGTCACTGTGAAGTACTGGGACATGTCACTGTGAAGTACTGAGACATGTCACTGTGAAGTACTGGGACATGTCACTGTGAAGTACTGGGACATGTCACTGTGAAGTACTGGGACACACCACTGTGAAGTACTGGGACATGTCACTGTGAAGTACTGGGACATGTCACTGTGAAGTACTGGGACATGTCACTGTGAAGTACTGGGACATGTCACTGTGGGATGTGTCACCGCCATCAATATTTGACGCGTCTCCGTAGCACAGTGGCTACGTGCTCGAGTCATAATTGAGGGGTCCCGCGTCAGATCTCCGGATGGGTCAGAAATGGTTGGGCATGGTTCCTTTCACCTGCTGCGTGTGTTCACCATGCAGTAAATATAGGTGTTCGGGAGTCAGGCAACTGTTGTGGGGGGTTGGTGGTTATAGGCGTTGCTAGGCTTGTTAATTATTGGCACGCCAGATTCACGAAGCAGTTACGCAAGTACTTACGAACGTGTACATCTGCCCTCAACCTTTGACGGCTTTGGTTACATTGATTAACAGTTTACAAGCATGAAAACTTCCCATTCAACTGTTGTTATTGTTCTAAACAGCCTCCTGGTGCTTCGGAGCTCATTAACTGTTTAATAATTGTAAACAAAGCCGCCAAAGATTGAGAAAAGATGTACAGGTTCGTAAGTGCTTGCGTAACTGCTTCGTGAATCTGGCCCTTGGCAGCTGGATTGACTACGTATTGTTTAATGCTATGTAGCCCAATTGTTTTATAAAAATGTGAATTGGTAATTTGCAGCCACAATACTTTCAGCGTTAAAAGCAGATAATAGCGTTCATTTACCGAAATATCCATTTTGTTATGACACATTCGAACGTTTGTACCAGTTGCCAGAAAATTATTATTACATTCTTAAGTGTGAATTTTGTGTATAACCAAATTATTAAATGATCTCCAATGGTCAGGGAAAATGTATAATAACACTGAAGATCGATTCATCAGTAGCCAGGAACCCATTGGCGGAAATTAAAAATAATTAACCCATACATGAATGCCCGGGAGAGGTGAGCCGGTCCCAGCTGTGAGGGAGACAGTTGCTCCCTGGACACGGTCGCGGGTGGGTGTACACGCTCTCGCTCCAACATTTACCTGTATATTGCCGTATGAAATTCGAGTTGTGGTGATAATCTCAGGAGTGGACGGAGTCACACCATCACCAGAAGCTTCCGCGTCACAATTAATAATGAATTATGGTGCGTATGGCAGCCTTACCACTGGTCACCTGGGTCATTCACTGCTCCTGTGACAGCTTGTAGGTCATTCACTGCTCCTGTGACAGCTTGTAGGTCATTCACTGCTCCTGTGACAGCTTGTAGGTCATTCACTGCTCCTGTGACAGCTTGTAGGTCATACACTGCTCCTGTGGCAGCTTGTAGGTCATACACTGCTCCTGTGACAGCTTGTTGGTCATACACTGCTCCTGTGACAGCTTGTAGGTCATACACTGCTCCTGTGGCAGCTTGTAGGTCATACACTGCTCCTGTGACAGCTTGTTGGTCATACACTGCTCCTGTGACAGCTTGTAGGTCATACACTGCTCCTGTGGCAGCTTGTAGGTCATACACTGCTCCTGTGACAGCTTGTAGGTCATACACTGCTCCTGTGACAGCTTGTTGGTCATACACTGCTCCTGTGACAGCTTGTAGGTCATACACTGCTCCTGTGACAGCTTGTAGGTCATACACTGCTCCTGTGACAGCTTGTAGGTCATTCACTGCTCCTGTGGCAGCTTGTTGGTCATTCACTGCTCCTGTGACAGCTTGTAGGTCATTCACTGCTCCTGTGGTCATACACTGCTCCTGTGGCAGCTTGTTGGTCATTCACTGCTCCTGTGACAGCTTGTTGGTCATTCACTGCTCCTGTGACAGCTTGTAGGTCATACACTGCTCCTGTGACAGCTTGTAGGTCATTCACTGCTCCTGTGGTCATACACTGCTCCTGTGGTCATACACTGCTCCTGTGGCAGCTTGTTGGTCATTCACTGCTCCTGTGGCAGCTTGTAGGTCATACACTGCTCCTGTGACAGCTTGTAGGTCATTCACTGCTCCTGTGACAGCTTGTAGGTCATACACTGCTCCTGTGACAGCTTGTAGGTCATACACTGCTCCTGTGGCAGCTTGTAGGTCATTCACTGCTCCTGTGGCAGCTTGTAGGTCATACACTGCTCCTGTGGCAGCTTGTAGGTCATACACTGCTCCTGTGACAGCTTGTAGGTCATACACTGCTCCTGTGACAGCTTGTAGGTCATTCACTGCTCCTGTGACAGCTTGTAGGTCATACACTGCTCCTGTGACAGCTTGTAGGTCATACACTGCTCCTGTGGCAGCTTGTAGGTCATTCACTGCTCCTGTGGCAGCTTGTAGGTCATACACTGCTCCTGTGGCAGCTTGTAGGTCATACACTGCTCCTGTGACAGCTTGTAGGTCATACACTGCTCCTGTGGCAGCTTGTAGGTCATACACTGCTCCTGTGGCAGCTTGTAGGTCATACACTGTTCCTGTGACAGCTTGTAGGTCATACACTGCTCCTGTGACAGCTTGTAGGTCATTCACTGCTCCTGTGGCAGCTTGTAGGTCATACACTGCTCCTGTGGCAGCTTGTAGGTCATACACTGCTCCTGTGGCAGCTTGTTGGTCATACACTGCTCCTGTGACAGCTTGTAGGTCATTCACTGCTCCTGTGGCAGCTTGTAGGTCATACACTGCTCCTGTGACAGCTTGTTGGTCATACACTGCTCCTGTGACAGCTTGTAGGTCATTCACTGCTCCTGTGGCAGCTTGTAGGTCATACACTGCTCCTGTGACAGCTTGTTGGTCATACACTGCTCCTGTGACAGCTTGTAGGTCATTCACTGCTCCTGTGACAGCTTGTAGGTCATTCACTGCTCCTGTGGCAGCTTGTTGGTCATACACTGCTCCTGTGACAGCTTGTAGGTCATACACTGCTCCTGTGGCAGCTTGTAGGTCATACACTGCTCCTGTGACAGCTTGTAGGTCATTCACTGCTCCTGTGACAGCTTGTAGGTCATACACTGCTCCTGTGGTCATACACTGCTCCTGTGACAGCTTGTAGGTCATACACTGCTCCTGTGGCAGCTTGTAGGTCATACACTGCTCCTGTGACAGCTTGTAGGTCATTCACTGCTCCTGTGACAGCTTGTAGGTCATACACTGCTCCTGTGGCAGCTTGTTGGTCATTCACTGCTCCTGTGACAGCTTGTAGGTCATTCACTGCTCCTGTGACAGCTTGTAGGTCATTCACTGCTCCTGTGGCAGCTTGTTGGTCATACACTGCTCCTGTGACAGCTTGTAGGTCATACACTGCTCCTGTGGCAGCTTGTAGGTCATACACTGTTCCTGTGACAGCTTGTAGGTCATACACTGCTCCTGTGGCAGCTTGTAGGTCATTCACTGCTCCTGTGGCAGCTTGTAGGTCATACACTGCTCCTGTGGCAGCTTGTAGGTCATACACTGTTCCTGTGACAGCTTGTAGGTCATACACTGCTCCTGTGGCAGCTTGTAGGTCATACACTGCTCCTGTGACAGCTTGTAGGTCATACACTGCTCCTGTGGCAGCTTGTAGGTCATACACTGCTCCTGTGACAGCTTGTAGGTCATTCACTGCTCCTGTGGCAGCTTGTAGGTCATTCACTGCTCCTGTGGCAGCTTGTAGGTCATACACTGCTCCTGTGACAGCTTGTAGGTCATTCACTGCTCCTGTGGCAGCTTGTAGGTCATACACTGCTCCTGTGACAGCTTGTTGGTCATACACTGCTCCTGTGACAGCTTGTAGGTCATTCACTGCTCCTGTGACAGCTTGTAGGTCATTCACTGCTCCTGTGGCAGCTTGTTGGTCATACACTGCTCCTGTGACAGCTTGTAGGTCATACACTGCTCCTGTGGCAGCTTGTAGGTCATACACTGCTCCTGTGACAGCTTGTAGGTCATTCACTGCTCCTGTGACAGCTTGTAGGTCATACACTGCTCCTGTGACAGCTTGTTGGTCATACACTGCTCCTGTGGAGCTTGACGTGCTAGGTATAGTGGAAATTAGGATACTTAGTCTGGAAGTAAACATATAAAATTCATACACACTACTCTGCAACTAATCGTTGAGTGGTTGCATGATTTAACAATCTTAATGCTGGGTGGTAATGACGAAATTCTGGTCAAAATATATAATTTATTGCATGCAAAAAGTATTGAAGGTTTCCAAGTTATTGGAGCCAGGAAGCTGTCCTGGAACTATTAGATATGACATTAGTACAGAGGCCCGGTGGGTCTATACTACCAATTTATACACGAAGCTCTGTAGAGCAGTCAACTTAATTGAAACTAAATTCATATCTCGCTGCACATCTTTTTTAAAGAAAGAGCTGCCCAGTGGCAGCGTGCACTTTAGGGCATTAAGTGAAGCACACGTTCACATTAAGCGCTCTTTCTTAGGCTGCAGAATGAATGCTCAGCACATGTATAACATTGAATAACTCGCTGACCCATATTGTTTTAGTTACAGTACAGTGTTATACTATAGATCACTAAGGAAACACTGCATTACATATAATTGATATAATATTATGTACAACAATGTTTCATGTCTGAGAGTGCTATGTCAGTTCGTCACATGAGGTGGTGCCATCTTTTGTTGTGGCAACCTACACGTTGTACCCCTCCTTACTGGGCAGCTTGGTGATGGACCCTCACTCCAACACCCACCAACCTTCCAATATTATGTTCCGGGATTTGTGTGGCTCTGCTTCCTGGCCTCTGTATTTTGATCTTTGTCACGACGAACATAGGCGACCTGATGCCGTGCTTCACCTAGTTGACTCTGTAGATACCTGTGTGTGAGATTGCTTTTAATCCTTTCGTTAAGAAAAGATTTGAACATTAATAGAAATGCAGGCGAGGAGTTACAATAACGTGGCTGAAGTATGTTGACCAGACCACACAATAGAAAGTGAAGGGACGACGACGCTTCGGTCCGTCCTGGACCATTCTCAAGTAGATTGCGAGTCGATTGACCAGTCTCACAATCGACTTGAGAATGGTCCAGGACGGACCGAAATGTCGTCGTCCCTTCACTTTCTAGTGTGTGGTTTGGTCATCATTAATAGAAATGTCCTCAGTCAGAAAGGACGTCACCTGAGCAGCTTGTACTTTAAGAATGAAAATTAGACAGGCGAGAGCAAACGCCAGGGTTCCAAACCATTGGCATCCTAATCCACTAGGTCGTTGAGCTCCTCGATTGCCAGTGCAATAATTAGGATAGCTCATGAGATCTCGCATCAAATTTAATTTGATGTGTGCTGCTGTGACCCGGGTTCGAATCCAGAATTCAGTGCTGTAGTGGCAAGACATTCGCCTGGCGTTCCGCGAGCGCTTTGTCATGGGTTCGTATCCTGGCCGGGGAGGATTTACTGGGCGCAAATCCTTAACTGTAGCCTCTGTTTAACTCAACAGTAAATGTGTACTTGGTTGTAACAACGATTCTTCGCGGCGGGGATCGTATCCCAGGGACCTGCCCGAAACGCTATGCGTACTAGTGGCTGTACAAGAATGTAACAACTCTTGTATATATCTGAGAGAGAGAGAGAAAAAAATAAGGCCGTCATTAAAGATCGCATGCACAGTTCAACATGTTGCAGAATGTGGGGCAATAATCTTGAAGGTATTAACATAAAGACGGTTCTCTTTTAAACAATAAAAATTTATTCATGAACTAAATCTAATACAGCAAAACAGTCTTGACGTTAATGTCCGCTGAAGACAGCTAATCATCCAGCAAGTGTGTGGCAGAGTCCTCTCTTGCTGCTCAGCTTAACACTCATATCTGTTGTCGCTTCGGGCTGAATAAATGAACTAACTGAACGATACGGGTGCTCACTTAGGACTCAAATTGCAATTAAAACACTTGCAGCATTCTGCAATTAAATTACAATGCAATCAAAGCAAGGCATGAGACAAGTCTCTGGTAACCCCAAGTTACTTTAACTCTTGTCTCCTAAGACAACAAAGTAAACAATAGTATAAAAAGTTACACTTTTCAGTGATCAATTGCGTTAATTGACTGTCAATTGGCAGTCGGCAACAAGTAATTTACGTTAATTACAAAATTGTCTCTCAGACAATTAAACATGTCGGAACACTAATTCTCTAACCATAATTACTGTCACTTCCCCCTCCCTGTCCAGCTCGTTGTTGCCGTGGAGGTGCTTGGTGGGCGGCTGCCGGAGTGTGATGCTCCTTGAGGCAGTCCTCTGTCCTTTTGTAGCCTTGTGCTCCTGCTGCTGTCCTCTCTAATTCTGCTGGACACCTTTTCCTTTTGTTTCGTTTTTCTCCCCCCCCCCTCTTCTTCTTTCTCGTTGTCATTTCCTGCTGACCTTATGCCTGTTTTGATCATTCTTTTGGCCTATTGTTTTGACGCCCGGGTGTTTGAGGAGGCATACTCTGCACCCGTAGAACTGTAGTACCCAACATCTTGAGCGAGGGGAACCTTTTATTGACAATCCCCCTTTCATCACTGAACCCGATCTCGACGGACTGATGGTTCTTAAGGTGGTGTTTGTGAGGCATATACTCACGACGCACCCCTCCGTGGTGCCTCCTTGCCGTGGTGAGGGGCTCACATACACCTCCCTGGGACCGGTGTGGGTTGCCTGTGCACCCTCTCCTGCCCCCTCTTTGGGTGGTGTACGTGCTGAAGGGCACCATGTAGGGCCTTGTGAGCCATCGGACCACCCGCTGGAGGGGTCGCCTGTGAGAGGCCGCCCTGAGTGGATGGTTGGGTGTCCAGGCTAGGGCGATAGGGGACTGGGGTCTTAGCACCAGTGTGGGAGAATGTACGAAGTAGTAGGACTCCCCTGTTGAAAAGGGGGAGCACCGCTGGGGACGACACACCCTTCCTGCACTGGCCGCGCTCGGCCTCCCTGGCTGCCCTGGTAGGTGGTATCCCTTGGTTCCAGGTCCCATCCCTTATATTTGGTGTACTGTATGGTTACAGACTTGACTTCTTACCCAGGCTCATGGGTGGGCGACCAGGCCCCTGAGTCGGACCGTCCTGGAAGACTGGGATCTGTCAGAGATCCCAGTCTTCCAGACTGGGTGTCAGATGCTCCGTTCAGGAATATATTCCCTCTCTGAGGCTTTGCGGTAAGTGCTGGAGGTTGGGCATGGTACCCTCAAATGCTCTAGTCCTGTCTCTCTTCCCCTGTGTGGAAGCGAGGGTCACTCTAAGTTGGAGTGCACGTCTCCCAGGCCCGCTGCCTCAATTGCGGTGAGGCCCACCCTACCTTCTCCCGTGCGTGTATTCATTACAAACTTGAGGCGGCTGTCCTCAACTTGAAGCACCGAGACGTTGTCTTTTCCCGAGGCTCGGCGCCAAGTTCATCGTCTCCCCTCTTTCGCTGGTGTCTCCCATGCTCGCGTGATGCGCTGTTCCTCTCCTCATCCTTCCCGCCTTCCTCAGTCTGACAACCGTTTCCGAGCCTTAGACCCGGACACGCCCACCACCACCTCCCGTTTCCCTCCGTTCTATTCCGAAAGGTCCCCCTCCTGGTTCTCTGTCTAGGGCTCCCCTTCTTTCTACCCAGTCTGTCACGTCTCCTGTGTCTTCTTTTTCCTCTCCCTCTAGTCGTCCTTCCCATCGTTCCCCTCCGTCTCTCGGCTCTCCATGCCGCCTGACGGTGCGGGCCGACGTCCATCACTCCTGATGGTTGTGTTGTTCGCTCTCGCTCTTCTTCTCCTATCGAGACGCTGGAGTCTGTTGCCCAGTACATTGCTGCTGGGACGCCCGTATCTTTGAGTCAGAAGCGGAAACATGGCTCCTCTCCTTCCTCCTCCTCCTGTCGGTAAGAAGGCTTCGCTTTCTTCTTCGCCCCCTATCTC
>WNGS01015654.1:0-14697 GCA_020271785.1 Procambarus virginalis | reverse complement strand
AAAAGGTGACACCCCCAGGTCAACACTTGCAGCAGAGGAGCTCCAGCATATTTCAACAATCCTAAGTATTGTAGTACAGGTTGATGATAGTGAGTGGTGTCCCAGAGAACATAAAGGTATAGTGCTCTTGAAAAATAGGTGAGATAACAGAATGTGCTAAGGGAAGTGAAAAATTGGATGAGAAAAAGTTGCCCCTAGTGTTTACAGTGCAGAGAACAACATTCAAGATGGCCACTGGCAAGTGGAAAAACAAAACAGAGCTTGATTTTGAGGGATTCAATGAAGAAAGCATTGATATTAGCAGTCTACATAACAAGTTGGTAAATTTAGATAGTATTGTGAACTCTCATGTAGAAATAATTCGTAAATTGAAAGAAAGTAATGACCATTTGAATAGCAAAGTTTTATGTCTTGAGGATATAGTGAAAGACTTGCGCAAGGATAAAATCAATTGGAAACAAATGCAAAGACATGGAAGAAGAAAATAACTCTTAAAAAGCTTTGGAAGAAGTTAAAGTAAATTTAAGCCTAAATGACTACAATAGGTTAGGCAAGGAAATTCAACAGGAGAAACAGCTTTTGTCAGCACAGATGGAGGAAGTTACACAGGGATAGAACAGTGCAAGAAAGATATGCAACTCACCTATGCACAAGTGGCCAAGGAGAAGGAAAGAATTGAAGAAGCTGTAAAGGAAGTCAAACACTGCAGCAACCAAGATAAAACAAACATTAGGCTGGAAGTGAGAAAAGAATTGGCATCTAACCCGAAGTTGGTGCAAAACACAGTTGATCGGAGTAAGTCCCTGATCATTTTTGGTTGCAAAGAAAAGGAGATAACATCTAGGTCAGAAAGAGCTGTCGAAGAAGCTAAAGTAGTAGATAAAATTGTTGGCCTCGTAGAAGGTCTCACTACCATAGAGAATGTGTGCGACTACAGGAGAATAGGCAGGTACGTAAAGGGAAAGATCGACCTTTGAGGATCACCCTAAACGGTGCCAAACAGATGGAAGAAGTACTAAGGAATGCTAGAAAATTGCAAAGTGATGAGGATGGAAGGGTGGTCGTTAAGACGAGATCTTTCAAAAGAAGACAGAGAGAAGCTGAAACTGAACCTCGCCGAGGCAAAACGTTTAAATGAGAACAGGAATGAAGAAGAAATCAATTCTTTTTTCTACAAAGTGTTAGGGGTAGGCAACCAGTAAAGTGGTACATAAAGGCAAACCAACAAAATCATAGAGAGGGAGAGTGAAGAATAAGGAGAGGGGGAACAAGTTCCTGAAGATTGCATACACCAACATAGATGGAGTAAGATCGAAGATACTGGAGTTAAGTGATGTAATACAGCTGCAGACACCAGACATTGTTGCACTCACGGAGACAAAACTTGAAGATGTTATTTTAAATGAGGTCATATTCCCAAGGGCTACTCAATTTGGAGACGGGACAGAAAAATAGGAAAGGCGGTGGCGTTGCTGTGCTGGTAAAGAACACCTAAAGGTGAAGGAAATAATGACTGCCAATCCACAAGAAGTTGACATAATAGCACTAGAGATCTGCCATGAGGATGATAAACTAATGATAATAAATGCATATAGTCCACCGCCAAGCACACATGGTCAAAGGAGGAGCTAGATAGTAAACGAGAAGGTCTTATAACAATAATGAGAGAGATTATAGCGAGAGCGGATAACGATAGATCACGACTGTTGATAGTCGGTGACTTCAACTTGAAATCCATAGACTGGGAAGCATATGAAGCTAAAACAGAAGATTTTTGGACCTGTAGATTTGTAGACCTCATCCTGGAAACATTCTTGTATCAACATGTTAAACAAGCTACGAGGATGAGGAAGGGGACGTTCCCTCCATGCTAGATTTGATATTTACCAGGAAGGAGGAAGATATTTGACATTCAGTACCTTCCTCCCTTGGGTAAAAGTGACCATGTCTTTTTGGGAATAAAGTATGCAATGCGTTATAATCTGGAAGAAAATAAAGGTTGAAGCAGTTGAAAAACCTGACTTCAGGAGAGGACATTATGGCCACCTTAGAAATTTTTTAGTGAGTATAATTGGACAGACTTGATGCTAGGCAAGGAAGTGAATGAGATGTATGTCAAGTTTTGTGAAATATATGATAAAGGCACAAAAAAATTTATACCAAAACAGAGATGCAGAACTAGAAACAGGATTGGTTCAATAGAAATTGCGAGAGGGCCAGAGACCAAAAGACACAAAAATGGAATCAATACAGGAAGAGGCCAAACCCCCAAACATACCAGCGATACAAAGATGCGAGAAACAACTACACGGCAGTGAGGAGAGAGGCAGAAAGAAATTTTGAAAAAGGGATTGCAGACAAATGTAAAACAGAACCAGGTCTATTCTATAAATTCATAAACAACAATTGCAGGTAAAGGATAATATTCAGAGGTTGAAAATGGGAAATAGATTCACGGAAATGAAAAGGAAATGTGTGAAACACTAAACGAAAAGTTCCAAAGTGTGTTTGTACAAAATGAAATCTTTAGGGAACCAGACACAATAAGAATTCCAGAGAACAACATAGAGCACATAGAGGTGTCTAGAGACGAAGTGGAAAAAATGCTCAAGGAGCTAAGTAAGAACAAGCAGTTGGTCCAGATGGAGTTTCACCATGGTTTCTGAGAGAATGTGCACCTGAGCTCAGCATTCCACTTCAACTGATTTTTCAGGCATCCCTGTGTACAGGAGTTGTAGCTGATGTGTGGAAAAAGGCTAACATAGTTCCAATCTACAAAAGTGGAAACAGGGAAGACCCCCTTAATTATAGACCTGTATCATTGACAAGTGTAATAGTCAAAATATTGGAAAAAAATTAAAACTAAATGGGTAAACACCTGGAGGAAAACGAATAATATCAGACAGACAGTATGGTTTTCGATCTGGAAGATCCTGTGTAACGAACTTGCTCAGTTTTTATGATCGAGCCACAGAGATTTTACAGGAAAGAGATGGTTGGGTTGACTGCATCTATCTGGACCTAAAAAGGCTTTCGACAGAGTTCCCCATAAGAGGTTGTTCTGGAAACTGGAACATATTGGAGGAGTGACAGGTAAGCTTAACATGGATGAAAAATTTCCTAACTGACAGAAAAATGAGGCCGTAATCAGAGGCAAGGTATCGGATTGGAGGAATGTCACGAGTGGAGTACCACAGGGTTCAGTTCTTGCACCGGTAATGTTCATTGTCTACATAAACGATCTACCAGTGGGAATACAGATTACATGAACATGTTTGCTGATGATGCTAAGATAATAGGGAAGATAAGAAACCTAGATGATTGTCATGCCCTTCAAAAAGACCTGGATAAAATAAGTATTTGGAGCAACACTTGGCAAATGGAATTTAATGTGAATAAATGCCATGTTATGGAATGTGGAACTGGAGAACATAGACCCCACACAACCTATAAATTATGTGAGAAATCTTTAAAGAATTCTGATAAAGAAAGGGATCTAGGGGTGTTTAAGACATAAGAACAAAGAAACTGCAGAAGGCCTATTGGCCCATACGAGGCAGCTCCTATCTTATACCCCCAATCCCACTCATATACATGTCCAACCACGCTTGAAAACAATCGAGGGACCCCACTCCACTACGTTACGCGGCAATTGGTTCACAAATCAAAATCCTGTTACCGAACCAGTATTTACCAAGTCTTTCCTAAATCTAAACTTATCCAATTTATACCCATTGTTTCGTGTTCTGTCTTGTGTTGATACTTTTATACCTATTAATATCCCCTTGTTATGTCCATTCATCCACTTGTAACTTCTATCATGTCACCCCTAACTCTTCGCCTTTCCAGTGAATGCAATTTAAGCTTTATTAATCTTTCTTCATATGAAAGATTTCTAATTTGGGGAATTACTTTGTCATCCTACGCTGAACCGTTCAAGTGAATTTATATCCATTCTTATAGTACGGCAACCAAAACTGAACTGCATATTTTAAATGGGGCCTAACCAGAGCAAGATATAGCTGAAGAACCACACCAGGTGTCTTGTTACTAACGCTTCGATTAATAAATCCAAGTGTCCTATCTGCTTTATTACGAACATTCGTGCATTGATCCTTTGTTTTAAATTCTTACTAATCATAACTCCCAGATCCTTTTCGCAATCCGACTTCGCAATCTCAACACCATCTAGCTCGTATCTTGTAACTCTATCATCATTACCTAGCCTCAAAACTTTACATTTATTAGCATTAAACTGCATCTGCCAGTCTTTTGACCGTTTTAAAACCCTATTTAGATCAACTTGAAGTGATAGCGAGTCTTCTTTCGTGTTAATTTCCCTACCGATTTTTGTATCGTCTGCAAATTTGCAAATGTTGCTACTCAAACCTGAATCTAAATCATTTATATATATTATAAAAACAGAGGTCCCAGGACAGAGCCTTGAGGCACTTTTTTTTTTTTTTTTTTTTTTTGAGATATATACAAGAGTTGTTACATTCTTGTACAGCCACTAGTACGCGTAGTGTTTCGGGCAGGTCCCTGGAATATGATCCCCTGCCGCGAAGAATCGTTTTTTCATCCAAGTACACATTTTACTGTTGCGTTAAACAGAGGCTACAGTTAAGGAATTGCGCCCAGTAAATCCTCCCGGCCAGGATACGAACCCATGACATAGCGCTCGTGGAACGCCAGGCGAGTGTCTTACCACTACACCACGGAGACTGTATTCACTCCACTAACAACATTATCCCACTCTGACTTAACCCCATTTACACTAACTCTGTTTCCTTGAAATAGCCATGCCCTAATCCAACTTAATATAGCACCTCCAATACCATGAGCCTCTATTTTTTTAACTAGTCTTTCATGTGGCACTGTATCAAAAGCTTTGCTAAAGCCAAGGTACACAACATCACAATCCTTATCACTATCAATTGCCTCAACTATGCTGGAATAGAAAGATAGCAAATTCGTTAAACATGAACGGCCATTTGTAAAACCATGTTGCGACTCATTAATTTATGTTTTTCAAGATGAAGACGAATTGTATTTGCAATTATCGATTCAAGTAACTGTCCCACAATAGACGTTAGGCTAATTGGCCGATAGTTTGACGCAAGTGATCTATCTCCTTTCTTAAAAATTGGTACCACATTAGCTACCTTCCATGACTCTGGCACTCTGCCTAACTCTATTGATTTATTAAATATGGTAGACAGTGGCTCGGAAAGCTCCTCTTTGCATTCTTTAAGCACCCTGGCAAACACTTCATCCGGCCCTGGGGATTTGTTTGGTTTTAGTTTTACTAATTGTTTAATTACATCCTCCCTGGTAACTGCTAAACTAATCAACCTGTCCTCATCCCCACCAACATAGACTTGTTCGGCTGTAGGCATATTGTTAAGTTCTTCTTTAGTAAATACAGATATAAAATATTTGTTAAAAATACTACTCATCTCCTTGTCATTATCCGTTATTTGACCTGTCTCAGTTTTTAATGGACCTATCCTTTCCCTAGTCTTAGTTCGATATAACTGAAAAAAACCTTTAGGATTTGTCTTTGCTTGCCCTACTATGCGAACTTCATAGTTTCTTTTTGCTTTCCTTATCTCTTTTTTAACATTTCTAACCAGTTGTGCAAATTCCTGTTCTAAAGTGACCTCCCCATTTTTAATCCTTTTGTACCAAGCTCTCTTTTTTTTCCTATAAGGTTCTTCAAATTCTTTGTTATCCACTTTGGGTCATTAGTACTCGATCTATTCAATTTGTATGGTATACTACGCTCCTGTGCTTTGTTTATAATATTCTTAAATAAGTTATATACTGAATCCACATCGAAATCCCCTTTTACGTCACCTATCACTGGGTTCATGTCTCGCTCCAAGACCGGCCCACATCCCATACCCAAGACTTTCCAATCTATTTGACCCAAAATATTTCTTAGGCTATTAAAATCAGCTTTTCGAAAATCTGGCACTTTAACAGAATTTTCTCCTACAGGTCTATTCCATTCTATGCTAAATCTGATTTCTTTGTGATCACTGTTCCCTAGCTCACTCCCTATTTCGATGTCATTAATTTGTGTTTCCCTGTTAGTTAACACTAAATCTAAAATATTATTTTCCCATGTTGGTTCCTTAATGTGTTGCGTAAGAAAGCAATCGTCAATTAATTCTAGAAAATCTTCTGCTTCACTATTCCCTGTTTTGTTCAACCTGTTTATTCCACTAAAATTAAAGTCACCCATGACATAAATACTGTTAGATCTAGATGCTCTAGATATTTCATCCCATAGATGCTTTGCTTCCATTCTGTCTAAATTTGGTGGCCTATATATAACTCCTATTATAATATTATTTGCTTTTTCGTTTAACTCTATCCAAATAGTTTCTGTGTGTGGCTCAGTTTTGATTCCCTCTTTGAGACTACATTTCAAATTGTCCCTAACGTATATGGCTACTCCACCTCCTCGTCTAATATATCGATCTGTGTGAAATAGTTTAAATCCATTTATTTGATATTCAGCTAATAGTTCTCTATTTTCTACATTCATCCACGTTTCGGTAAGTGCAATAATATCTATTTTTTCTGTGCAGACAAGACATTTAATTCGTTAATTTTATTTCTTAGACTTCTACTGTTAGTGTAATATACCCTAAGTGAATTGTTATTTTGAGGCCCTTCTCTTTCCCTGATCATTTTGCCAATTCCTTTCTCCCACAAACACATACTTTTATTACCTCCTTCCTCCAAATTAATTCCCATACCACTATCTACTAACAGTTTAAACCCAAACAAACACCTCTAACCACTGGTTCCAACGAGTTCGCAACAGCAACAACCCCAGCCCTCGATAGATGCACCCCATCACGAGCATACATTTCATTTCTTCCATAGAAGTGTTCCCAGTTGTCTATGAAAGATATTGCATTTGATTTGCAATATCTTTCCAGCCGGCAATTGACACCAAGTGCCCTCGACATCCATTCATTTCCCACTCCCTCTCTTGGAAGAATGCCACGTATGATCGGGATTCCTCCCTTGCTCCTAACTAATTCAATGGCTGTCCTGAATCTCTGTATTTGTTCCTCACTCCTAACTCGTCCAACTAGATAGAAAACTGTCACCTGAGGACCACATTAAGAACATTGTGTGAGGAGCCTATGCTACACTTTCTAACCTCAGAATTGCTTTTAAATTCATGGATGGAGAAATACTAAAGAAATTGTTCACAACTTTTATTAGACCAAAGCTGGAATATGCAGCGGTTGTATGGTGCCCATATCTTAAGAAGCACATCAACAAACTGGAAAAGGTGCAACGACATGTCACTAAGTGGCTCCCAGAACTGAAGGACGAGCTACGAGGAGAAGTTAGAGGCATTAAATAAGCAAAAACTAGAAGATAGAAGAAAAAGAGGTGATATGATCACTACGTTCAAAATAGTAACAGGAATCGATAAATTGATAGGGAAGAATTCCTGAGACCCGGAACTTCAAGAACAAGAGGTCATAGATTTAAACTAACGAAACAAAGCTGCCGGAGAAATATACGAAAATTCACTTTTGTTAACAGAGTGGTAGACAGTTGGAACAAGTTAAGTGAGAAGGTGGTGGAGGCCAAAACCATCAGTAATTTCAAAGCATTATATGACAGAGTGCTGGGAAGACGGGACACCACGAGCGTAGCTCTCATCCTGTCTCTACACTTAGGCAATTACACTTAGGTAATTACACAAACACAAACCCTTCAGGCATGTATTGAAGTCCCCCCTCCCTCTTCCCCTACTGACCATCCACCAGGGTGCAACGCCACAACAGCTGCCAAACTTTTGGGTACATATTTACTGATAGTGAACAAATGCATTAGGTGTAAGGTAATGTACCCAACCCTTTCTGTCACTCCAAGAAATTGAACCAAGGCTACCTAATTTTGAGTAGAGAATAAAGTCAACATGTTCAAGTCTATACTTCAGGAAAAGTTATACTTACAAGCAGGTATCTTTGATGAAAGTAGTGAACTTGTTTCACTTGAAATGCTTGAGTGAAGACTGCTAGTTGACAAACTTTTGCTCTTCATTTTTGTGTTTTCAAGTTCTTGGACAATATCTTGAGTCTGACTTCTTGTAGGAAATTTTGGACGAGCTCCAAGCAATTTCCAATCTTTACATTTATCAACAAACTGAAAGTAAAGTACAAAATGCCAATAACTCCGGAATTTTAACTAATTAAAGTTGACCAGACCACACACTAGAAAGTAAAGGGACGACGAAGTTTTAGTCCGTCCTGGACCATTCTCAAGTCGATTGTGATGATTGGAGGAGAAGGCAATAAATAGGCACAAGAGAGGCGAGAAGAAATTCTTGGAGGAAGCGAAGGCAAGGCAAAGGTACGATGGGAAGGTAAGGTGTAATAAAGGGAATGCTAAGAATGAGAAAACAAGAACACAAGAACAAAGAAAACTGCAGAAGGTCCATCGGCCCATACGAGGCAGCTCCTATTTATACCACCCAATAAGAAGAGGAAAGTACAAAGGAATAAGATGGGTGGAAATAGTAGGAATAAGCAAGAGATTGTAAGAGAAAACAATGGAAAGAAAAAGAAAGAAAAAAAGAGAAAAGGAGAAGAAAAGTAATTAGTTTAACTAATTAAACTTTATTAAAAAGATAATTTTTACCACAGGACTTGTGAAATTGTCACTTAAGGGCAAGGAAAACACATGGTCAACCAACACATCAGTAATGAAAAAAGAATTTGAAAAAAAAAAAAATAGTGAGGAAAAGTATAGGTGAATTGCAAGGACAGGAAATGGAGTTGGGGAAACAAGAAATAAATAAATAAATAAATAAATTTTATTCAGGTAAGGTACATACATACATGGTAAGATACAAAAGTTGATGGATTTATAGATAGAGCTAGTACATACAATGCCTAAAGCCACTATTACGCAAAGCATTTCGGGCAGGAAAATCACCAAGACTAAAACTTAATACTAATTGAGATTAACCCTTAAACTGCGCAACGCGCCTGCAGGCTCACGTCTGGTTTGCGCAACACACCTCCAGGTATTTGTATTTTCACGCCCCATTCAAAACTCCCGTGGCTACATGGGGTTCACATCAACTTCCTCAGGGCTCTTGTAAACAGACGCCATCTTTAAAAAAAATTGTGGTCCACATTCCTGGGTGTGGGAGCCTCAGTAGTGAATGAGCAACCAAGGCTGGCGCTCGCAGCATGAGCGCACAGCACTGCTGTTCAGCATGTGACCACAGCATCGCCTAATAATGTCAAAATATATATATAACTTGTATTATTTAGCCATGATAGAGTTATAGAAGAGACTGAGTGTGATAATGACTGGGTACAATGTTCAAATATCAGTGATTCAATGCTGTTCACGATGTTCACAGCACTAGCCACAGCACCACAGCATTATTTCGTCCATCTAGGAATCTTCAAATGACTTCTTAGGTTTCTTTTCAAAATAAACGTGTGATCAGTTATTCATTTACAGGAATTAGTGACCAGGATTGTGATAATAGCAGGATTGTGGTTATAATTAGCATTGTGCGTAGTATTGTGGAAGGAGGAATTTTGGTGAGGGAGGGAGGGCGAGAATTGAGGTAGCCTCATTGTGTGTGTGTGTGTGGCTGCCACTCTTGTTTTGCTCACCATACTAGCTTAGTGGTTTGCTATGAGCAACACATAAGTACATGGGTATATACAGTGTGTGTATATAGTGTAAGAACAGCAACAGGAGAATGTTGAGAGGAGCTATTTTGGTGAGGGAGGTTACGTTGTAATCGTAGCGTCATCTGCTGTCTGCTGTGTGATTTTTCATGACAGCAACAGGCGTATGTTGATAGGAGCTAAGAACATAAGAACAACGGTAACTGCAGAAGGCCTATTGGCCCATACGAGGCAGCTGCTGTTGGCCCATACGAGGCAGCTGCTGTTGGCCCATACGAGGCAGCTGCTGTTGGCCCATACGAGGCAGCTGCTGTTGGCCCATACGAGGCAGCTGCTGTTGGCCCATACGAGGCAGCTGCTGTTGGCCCATACGAGGCAGCTGCTGTTGGCCCATACGAGGCAGCTGCTATTGGCCCATACGAGGCAGCTGCCATTGGCCCATACGAGGCAGCTGCCATTGGCCCATACGAGGCCGCTGCCATTGGCCCATACGAGGCAGCTGCCATTGGCCCATACGAGGCAGCTGCTATTGGCCCATACGAGGCCGCTGCTATTGCCCCATACGAGGCAGCTGCTATTGGCCCATACGAGGCAGCTGCTATTGGCCCATACGAGGCCGCTGCTATTGCCCCATACGAGGCAGCTGCTATTGGCCCATACGAGGCAGCTGCTATTGGCCCATACGAGGCAGCTGCTATTGGCCCATACGAGGCAGCTGCTACTGGCCCACACGAGGCAGCTGCTATTGGCCCATACGAGCTATTTTGGTGAGGGAGGTGACGTTGTAATTGTAGTGTCATCTGCTGTCTGCTGTGTGATTTCTCATGCAGTGTATGGTGGCCACTGTACTGTTTGGACACAATACCGGCTTACTTGCATAGTTCTGGTAAATAAAACATGTAGATAGGTATATATAACATGTGTAAATATGTTCTATGGCAAGTAAGATGTTGAAGTGAGGGAGACTGGCTGGGTGTGACTGCTCTCACTCGAGGTGTTCTGAATGTGTTGATAGTGAATGTATATATTGTGTGACAGTGTATAGTGTGTAAATAGATTGTATATATACATTATTAGCATAATACATAGTAAATGTGTACACAAGTGTCATGCACGTAACACAATGTCTTCGGACAGTACGGATGTTTTACTGCCATAATATAGTGTAAGTGTTCATTATACATAGGATTAGCATGTAAAAACAAATAAAATGTATTTAGAACTGTGCAAAAAAAATGAACGAAAATATATTCGCGGCAACTCGCGCGCCCCGCCCCGGGAGCTTACGGCACGGGCGCACGGGGAATGATGACGTCACGCCCCAACTTACGGACCCCATAGCAGCCAAGTAAGTACAATTTCGATTTTTTTTCTACATACCCATACTGAGGGAAGGGTTTCTGACACTTTAACCCTTAACATGCTCGGGGTCGAATATCCTACCATCTGCACAGGCGCATGTCATTTTGAAAAAAAAAAAAAATATTTTTTCTTCCTAACCTGTTAATTTGTGTTCACTGATCACGGGAAAAATAATAAAAAAATCGTAAGTGCCATATATTGCCCACTATAGGGCGGGGAATTCTGGCAAATTATAGGCGCTGACTCAGCATGCGTCCCAGGCGGTCTGTTGCTCGCCAGCTGTCAGGCCAGAGTTGCCACAAAGAGATAATTACCTAATTATTTCAATGTCTCTGATTGATTTTTCATAGTTTTTTTGCTGTAATATTATTCAATAGTGTGTAGTTTTATATATTTATATAATAAAATGAGTGAATCATTGCTGTACTCACAAATATGGTGTGCATATTGTTGATTCAGTTATGTTCATCAATCAGTGGACAAATACTTTGTCGGTTATTACACTATAAGCACAGGTTATATATAAGTATCTGCATGTTTTGTTCACTATAACGAACCACTAAGTAGCTATTATGAGTTAAAAAGTAACGAGGAGTGACCGCCGTGTACCAGCCAGCCACTCCCGCCCTCCCTCCAGTCATCTGACTCGCCCACATTCTCCTCCCACAATACTGTTTTTGCTATAATTCACTATATACAGACGTTATATATAAGTATCTACATGTTTTGTTCACCATAACTGTACATCTAAGCTTGTATGCTGAGTAAATGCACAAAGACGTAGGACCTAACACAGTCAGCTGATGGCTGCCACCCTCAAGGCCAGATGCATTAATATTTCTCCTCCAACAATACTGTGTGGTGTTATTACGCTATATACACACATTATAAATAAATATCTAACTGTTTTATTCACCATACTTGCACAAATAAACTGGTATGGTGCCCAAAGACCATCGTGGTAACCAGTAAACAACACCGTCGTCTGCACAATGGCGTCATGCAGACGACGCCACCGCCCTCACCAAAATGGTGGCTCCAAACCTTCTCTTGCTGTTTATACCCTCCATACACACGTTATATATAAGTATGTACATTTGTGTTCACTATAGCAACCACTAAGCTGGTATGCTGAGTGCAGTCAATAAAAGGTGGCCACACACAGTCAGAAAACATCGCCACCACCCTCCCTCCCACAGCATTACTCCTCCCTCCATGGCACACAGCGCTAAATATCATCGCAATCCTGCTATTATCAGAACCCTGGTCAGTTTTATCACAGTCAGGGGTCTTCTGTAATAATATCATCGCTACATAATAGCATGAACAAGTATATTTTGGCATTTTTAGGCGATGCTGTGGTCACAAGCTGAACAGCAATGCTGTTAGCCCATGCTGCGTGCGTCAGGCTTGGTTGCTCACTCAATACTGAGGCCAATAACACCTGGGAGTTTGGCCCACGATTTTTTTCAAAAATGGCCGCTGTTTACTATAGCCCGTGGGCAGCGTATGGGAACCCCAGATACCCGACGGGACATTCAAATCGTGCGCGGTACCCATACACTTCGTATGAAGTGAAGCGCAGTCGACTGGTAAAACGCCTAGCACTTCATATGAAGTGATGCGCACTTTAAGGGTTAAAAAGAAAAAAAATTATCCAGAGAATTTATTTCCTGCGCACTGCGGGGGTGTCATATTTGGAGGCAACGCAGTTAAGGGGTTAAAGTATAAATTGTGTTGAGAAAAAAATAAGAAAAGAATGGAAAAAAGGGGGGGGGAAACATGGCAGAAAAAAAAGCAAAAAATACAATTTGGTCAACAAAACAGCATTGTTTAAAATAGAAGAGATGGGTTGACATTTTGGGGTTGAGGTAGGTTACACTGAGTTAATTAGATAGTACTTAGTTTTATATTAAACTGGTTGGGAGAGGTACAGTTTTTAACATAATTGGGAAGGTCATTCCACATTTGGAATATCAAATGGGTATTTGTTTCTGGTGTGGTGGCGCTTGTTTGCTCTGCTCTGCTTATTAGTGGCTTTAGGCATTGTACCTGCCCTACCCATGATTTTTTATATTCTTTTTATATCTTATGTATATACTTTTGCTTAACCACTGCCCTGTGCCAACCGACAAAACACAAAGAATGAGCGATGTACCACCCGACCCGTAAGCGATGTAAGGATATCGTAAGATTCAAAATGCCCGTGCGGTAGGTTAGGTATGAGATGGAAACCCGAGACCTCCAGTGAGCGGCAGCCATCTTGGAAAAAATTCCCAGCATGCCGCAGGGCTGCAGGTTGGCTCAGTTCTAATTGGGACCAACCTCAATAAGTTGGAGTGAGGGATTCGTTGCAACCAGAGATGCCTTCAGGAGATATTTATGTAATGTATTTTTGTAGTAACATATATACATATATATATATATATATATATATATATATATATATATATATATATATATATGTGAGAAAGCTGCATGAACGCGCAAGCCATATATCACTAAGAACTCTTTGACCCGGCCAGGATTCGAACCCATGCCGTCCAGGATCACCCCTAAACGTACACAATACCGTGACCACCGCACCAATGATCGTCTATAAGGATTGGTCAGTCTTGGCGCTTATTAACTAAGCTCCCTGACTGACCAAACCCCGACGACACTCATGATCGATCGATCGATCGATCGATCGACGACACTCATGATCTTATAGACGATCATTGGTGCGGTGGTCACGGTACTGTGTACGTTTAGGGGTGATCCTGGACGGCATGGGTTCGAATCCTGGCCGGGTCAAAGAGTTCTTAGTGATATATATATATATATATATATATATAAAGAATAATTCATTTTATATACAGTACTACTTAAATATGACCGAAAAAGTAAGATTAATAATTCTAACACGAATTTTCTCAATTTTCCTTATGTTTGTTTTTACTGATGACGGTAAATGAAAAATCAATTCTCCAAAATTCATTCTTTATTTCTTAGTCTGACGCGACACTTGAGCGCGTTTCGTAAAACTTATTACATTTTCAAAGACTTTAGTTACACACACTGAACAGAGTTTAAACAGCTTTTCTTTTTTATACCTGCATTTGGGTGAGGTGACATGTTACAATGGTTTGGGGTGAGGTGAGAACAAACACAGAACACGAAACAATGGGTATAAGCTAAAGGGAAGAATAGATCTGTAACTGCAGAAGGCCTATTGGCCCATATTTCTTGATGTTTCTATATTGGAGCGGAGTCTTGAAGTGGGTAGAATATAGTTGTGCGTTAATTGGCTGTTGATTGCTGGTGTTGACTTCTTGATGTGTAGTGCCTCGCAGATGTCAAGCCGCCTGTTGTCGCTGTATCTATCAATGATTTCTGTGTTGTTTGTTAAGATTTCTCTGGTGATGGTTTGGTTGTGGGAAGAGATTATATGTTCCTTGATAGAGCCCTGTTGCTTATGCATCGTTAATCGCCTGGAAAGAGATGTTGTTGTCTTGCCTATATATTGAGTTCTTTGGGGCTTACAGTCCCCAAGTGGGCATTTGAAGGCATAGACGACATTGGTCTCTTTCAAAGCGTTCTGCTTTGTGTCTGGAGAGTTTCTCATGAGTAGGTTGGCAGTTTTCTTGGTTTTATAGTAAAA
>WNGS01015653.1:7500-13787 GCA_020271785.1 Procambarus virginalis | reverse complement strand
AATTTTATACAGAAAATATGCCAGTTACTGAAAGCAGCGAGGGATCGCTTTTTGCCCAAACCCTCCCTGTAGTTTTCAAAACATTCCAAACAACCCAAGTTCGACGCTTGATCCATATTTTGGGCCAAATTCTGGCTCTCGGCACATATTCGCAGTTAGAAATTACGAATTTTTATACCAAAAATATGCCAATTACTGAGAGCGGCGATGGGTCACATTTTGCCCAAACCCTCCCTGCAGTTTTCAAATATCCCAAACATCCCAAATTTGTCGCTTGAGCCATATTTTGGAGCCAAGAAGTCTAAGAAATATATATATATATATATATATATATATATATATATATATTATCTATATATATATATATATAAAAAAAGTTTGTGAGGGTACCACCTCTGGTGCCAATGTGGGGACCCATAGCCTCGGAGAAGAAAATAAAACGTATTCAGAGGAGACCTTGTGGTTTCTCACTGAACACTAATATTTTCTTCTCCTACCACCCCCATTCTTTTGTATGTACACATATATATTTGCTTTATATAGGTGTATTTGCGGCGAGGTGGTGGCTGACAGGTACGGCCACCATGGCCTACTCTGCCAAAGCACGGCACTCGAGGCACAGTGAAGTTAACGACATCATCAAGAGGAGCCTCACCACAGCTGGATGCCCAGCCGAGAGAGAGCCTCGTTACCTAACGCCCCGTAACTCTGATGCTCTTATTGGTCGCCCGGATGGTATCACAGTGAACCCCTGGAAGAATGGCAAGCAGTTGGTATGGGACTACACGTGCGTATCAACCCTGGCTAACACCTACATTGACCTCAGTGTTGCACAACCAGGTGGCGCTGCCACCCACAGGGAAGCAGCCAAATCCCGTAAGTATAGAGAACTTGATCACCACTACAATTTTGTCCCCATTGCTTCTGAGACACTCGGCGCCTGGGGTAAAAGTGCTACCAGTTTTTTGAAGGAACTGGGTTCTAGGCTCATTGAAACAACAAGGGACCCTAGAGCTGCCAGCTTTCTTTTCCAGCGCCTCAGCGTGGCGATACAGAGGGGAAATGCGCACTGCATCCAGGGTTCCTGCCCGCCATCTGAGGAGCTGGAGGAACTCGACAACCTATGATAACCATCTTTGTAACCTATATGTAACTCCTTTTTTGTAACACAGTTCAAATAAAGCAAATATATATGTGTATATATATATATATATATATATATATATAATATATATATATATATATATATATATATATATATATATATATATATATGCGAACAAGCCTGAATGGTCCCCAGGACTATATGCGAATGAAAACTCACACCCCAGATTATTCATATATATATATATATATATATATATTTATATATATATATATATATATATATATATATATATATATATATATATATATATATATATATATATATATATATATATTATATATATATAATATATATATATATATATATATATAATCGTCAGTGATATCTCTTTAAGAGAAAGTATAGATATAAAGAAAAGTTCAGTGATCAAGTGAGTGCATTCACAGTAAATATTATTAAGAATAGAGTAATCTTTTGGTACGGTGAAAAGTCACTGTGAGAGTATTGTGAATAAGATGTTGATCGTGAGGCCAGTGAAATCATAAGTAAACCTGTGAACGTTGAATAGTGTTTTGGAAAAAGTTAAATAACGGGGATCGTGACAATTAGAAAACAAGTACTAGTCTGTTCCCACGATCGCGAGGGTCCCGGCCAGCTGAGTCTGACAGGTGACACGTGCCGATGTTACCATATCGGTGCGCTATAGAATATTATGCTATGAATGGAGTAATTGTCATATATTAATCCTGATACATTGATGCATATATATTTCTCGTTGTCTTTTAAGTAAAATACCAAAACTCTTTGGTGTTTGATATCATCCCCTCCATTTATCTTGTGACCGTGTAATGATATAAAGTAGAGTGACCTGCCTGATACTATATTACTGGATTTTGCTCTTGCCACAATTACACCTGACCACTGCAGTGTTACTGGACACAAGAAAACCAGTTGGCGACCTTGAAGGCTGTGTAAGAGTTCGGTGTCGGGGTGGGCCACAGATTGAGGGAACGATCTGTGCTCTCACTCATCTTATAATCTAAAGGCCGGTTGTGAGATCGACTGGGATACTCTCCGAGGCCAGCAGTGGAGCCTAGAGGATTGAGGGAAGACCCGCCGAACGACGGTGAGTAAGGGTTATTGTTGGAGCAACCACCTGGAAAGGAGATCCAGTCTACTGTTGCTTTAACCCTTCTATTACGAGAACACCGTGAAACCCCGACAATATATATATATACGTGCAGAGAACGTATTTTGCAGTACATCTGTATTTAATGTTGCCTCATCCGCATCAGCTCTAATGCGGCTGAAACGTCGAAATATGCAATAAATACAGGGTTTCTCTCATGATCAATATATTACTCGCTATTTTAACGAGGTACGTTTGTTTGATTGAATATATGTAGTGAATTCGTTCACTACATGCGAGAGCGGGGGCTTACTCACGCCGTTTACCCGTTGTAGCTTTCTCTGTGCCAGAACATTGCCAGAGACTGGAGGAGGTTCAAGGGGTCAACGGCGGGAGTACGCCCCCACTCTCGCATGTAGAGAACGAAATGACTACATATACGATATATATGATGCAAACTCGTATTTAATTGCAAATGCACATTAAATACATTATTTTCAATCAGCCATTTGTATCTCGGTAAAGTAGCGAGTAGGACATTGATTAGGAGAGAAGCCTTGTTTTTATTGCATATTTCAATGTTTCAGCCGTATTAGAGCTGTTTTAGCTCTAATCAGACAAGTTGCCGTTGCCTCCTCAGCGGCTGACACTTCGAAATATGCAATAAAAACAGGGTTTCTCTCCTAATCAATATCTTAGTCGCTATTGCAACGAGGTACGAATGGTTGATTGAAAATAATGTTTTCCACCTCCAAATATTTGGCTACTTTACCGAGATACAAATGGTTGATTGAAAATAATGTATTAATGTGCATTTGCAATTAAATACGAGTTTGCATCATATATATCATATATGTAGTGAATTCGTTCACTACATGCGAGAGTGGGGAGCGTACTCCCGCCGTTTACCCGTTGGACCTCCTCCAGTCTCCGGCAATGTTCTGGCACAGAGAAAGCTCCAACGGGTAAACGACGGGTATAAGCCCCCGCTCTCGCATGTAGTGAAAGAATTCACTATATATATTCAATCAACCAATCGTACCTTGTTAAAATAGCGAGTAATATATTGATCATGAGAGAAACCCTGTTTTTATTGCATGTTTCGACGTTTCAGCCGCATTAGAGCTGATGCGGAGGAGGCAACGGCAATTTGTCTGATTAGAGCTAAAACCGCTCTAATCCGGCTGAAACGTCGAAATGTGCAATAAAAACCGGGTTTCTCTCCTTATCAATATCTTACTCGCTAATTTAACGAGTTACGAATGGTTGAGTGAAAATAATGTATTTAATGTGAATTTGCAATTAATTACGCGTATACATTAGAGTTGTCGCATATGTAATGAATTATTAACAATAAACTTACAATCCGTATCCAAGGAGATAAACCCTGATTTTATTGCATATTTCGACGTTTCAGCTGCATTAGAGCTTTTTTTGCAGTACATCTTGTTTCTGTAACATACACGGAAAATCTGGAACATTTTAGTTAATTCTAATGAAAACACATTGATATGTGTGATTTGAACGAATAATGAACTATCTCGTCGTTTTTCCCACTTTTTAAGGATTGCCAGTTTATTGTTATTAATTCATTACATATGCAACAAATCTTATTTATATGCGTAATTAATTGCAAATTCATATTAAATACATAATTTTCTATCAACCAATCGTACCTCGTTACAATAGCGACTAAGATATTGATTAGGAGTGAAACCCTGTTTTTATTGCATATTTCGACGTTTCAGCCGCATTAGAGCTGATGCGGTAGAGGCAACGGCAACTTGTCTGATTAGAGCTAAAACAGCTCTAATGCGGCTGAAACGTCGAAATATGCAATAAAAACAGGGTTTCTCTTCTAATCAATATTTTACTCGCTAATATAACGAGGTACGAATGGTTAATTGAAATAATGTATTTAATGTGAATTTGCAATCAATTACGCGTATACATCAGATATATCGCATATGTAAAGAATTAATAACAATAAACTGACAATCCGTATCCAAGGAGAGAAACCCTGATTTTATTGCAAATTTCGACGTTTCAGCCGCATTAGAGCTGTTTTGCAGTACATCTTCTTTCTTTACATACACGGAAAATCTGGAACATTTTAGTTAATTCTAATGAAAACACATTGATTTATGTGATTTGAACGAATAATGGACTATATAGTCGTATTTCCCACGTTTTTAATTATGTTTGTGACCCATCACCGCTCTCAGTAATTGGCATATTTTCGGTTTAAAAAGCCGTAATTTCAAACTGCGAATATGTGCAGAGAGCCCGAATTTGGCTCCCAAATATGGCTCAAGCTTCGAATTTGGAATGTTTGGGATATTTTGAAAACTGCAGGGTGGGTTTGGGCAAAATGTGACCCATCGCCGCTCTCAGTAATTGGCATATTTTCGGTATAAAAATTCGTAATTTCAAACTGCGAATACGTGCAAAGAGCTAGAATTTGGCTATAAAATATGGTTCAAGGGTCGAATTTGGGATAATTGGGATATTTTGAAAACTGCAGGGGTATTTGGGCAAAATGTGTCCCATCGCCGCTCTCAGTAATTGGCATATTTTCGGTATAAAAATCGTAATTTCAAACTGAGAATACATGCAGAGAGAGCCAGAATTTGGCTCCAAAATATGGCTCAAGGGTCGGATTTGGGATGTTTCTGATATATTTTTAAAACTGCAGGGGGGTTTGGGCAAAATGCGACCCATCGCTGCTCTCAGTAATTGGCATATTTACGGTATAAAAATTCGTAATATCAAACTGCGAATAAATGCAAAGAGCCAGAATTTGGCTCCAAAATATGGTTCAATCGACGAATTTGGGATGTTTGGCATAATTTGAAAACTGCAGGGAGGTTTTGTGATAAATGTGATCCATCGCCGCTTGCAGTAATTGGCATATTTTCGGTATAAAAATTCGTAATTTCAAACAGCGAATACTTGAGAGAGCGAGAATTGCTCAAAACATGGCTCAAGGTCGAATTTGGGATGTTTGTGAATATTTTTAAAATGCAGGGGGGTTTGGGCAAATGGACCCATCGCCACGATCAGTAATTGGTATATTTTCGGTATAAAATTGTTATTCAAACTGCGAATACGTGCAGAGAGCCGGAATTTGGCTCCAAAATATTGCAGAAGCGACGAATTTTGGAAGTTTTGGATATTTTGAAAACTGCCAGGGAGGGTTTGGGAAAATGTGATCCATCTCCGCTTTAAGTATTTGGCATATTTTCGGTATAAAATTCGTAATTTCAAACTGCGAATACGTGCAGAGAGCCAGAATTTGGCTCCAAATACGGCTCAAGGGTCGAATTTGGGACGTTTGGGATACTTTGAAAACTGCGATGGGGGGTTTGGGCAAAATGCGATCCATCACTGCTTCAGTAATTGGCATATTTTCGGTATAAAAAATCGTAATTTCAAACTGCGAATACGGCCGAGAGCCAGAATTTGGCTCCAAAATATGGCTCAAGCTTCGAATTGAAATGTTTGGGATAATTTAAAAGCTGCAGGGAGGGTATTAGCCGTTTTAAATTAAGAATTTATACAGAAAATATGCCTATTACTAAAAGCGCGATGGATCAAATTGGCCCAAAACCCTTCCTGCAGGTTTCAAAATCTCAAAATCCCAATGCGACGCTTGAGCCATATTGTGAGCCAAATTCATAATTTGCTCCATGGCTCCATTCATAATTTCAAACTGCGAATAGTGCAGAGAGCCAGAATTTGGCTCCAAAATATGGCTCAATCGTCGAATTTGGAATGTTTGGGATATTTTGAAAACTGCAGGGGGGCTTGGGCAAAATATGACCCATCGCCGCTCTCAGTAATTGGCATATTTTCGGTGATAAAAAATTCGTAATTTCAAACTGCTAATACGTGCAGAGAGCCAGAATTTGGCTCCAAAATATTGCTCAAGAGTCTAATTTTATGATGTTCGGATAATTTGAAAACTTCAGAGGGGTTTGGGCAAAATGTGACCCATCGCCGCTCTCAGTAATTGGCATATTTTCGGTATAAAAATTCGTAATTTCAAAC
>WNGS01015653.1:0-2500 GCA_020271785.1 Procambarus virginalis | reverse complement strand
GCTAATATATTCTTGTCAGGATATTTTGTATGTCGTGAGCAAGTCTCACCTGAGTTTAAGTCACAGAGAGCACAGTGTGCGGTGAGCCTGCCCAGAGCGCTCACAATATCAGTTTACATATATATCTATGTGTGGGTGTGTGCAAGCACCAAGATTCATCAGAGAATTTACTGTGACTATTATTATTAATCTCCAGTGAGTATTATTATTATATATATATTGGTAGTAAACCAGATATTGCTGTGGATTGATCTCTATAATCTATTGATATAAATGCCTGTGGATTGATCTCTATAATCTATTGATATAAGTGCCCGTGTGTTGATCACTACATTCTATTGATATAAATGCCCGTGTGTTGATCTCTATGATCTATTAATATAAATGCCTGTGTATTGATCTTCATGATGTATATAGATATATATGCCTGACATTTTATTACTGATTTATATATGACATGCCTGTGTACTGAATAATATCATATACGTGGAGTGATCGTCAGTGATATCTCTTTAAGAGAAAGTATAGATATAAAGAAAAGTTCAGTGATCAAGTGAGTGCATTCACAGTAAATATTATTAAGAATAGAGTAATCTTTTGGTACGGTGAAAAGTCACTGTGAGAGTATTGTGAATAAGATGTTGATCGTGAGGCCAGTGAAATCATAAGTAAACCCTGTGAACGTTGAATAGTGTTTTGGAAAAAGTTAAATAAACGGGGATCGTGACAATTAGAAAACAAGTACTAGTCTGTTCCCACGATCGCGAGGGTCCCGGCCAGCTGAGTCTGACAGGTGACACGTGCCGATGTTACCATATCGGTGCGCTATAGAATATTATGCTATGAATGGAGTAATTGTCATATATTAATCCTGATACATTGATGCATATATATTTCTCGTTGTCTTTTAAGTAAAATACCAAAACTCTTTGGTGTTTGATATCATCCCCTCCATTTATCTTGTGACCGTGTAATGATATAAAGTAGAGTGACCTGCCTGATACTATATTACTGGATTTTGCTCTTGCCACAATTACACCTGACCACTGCAGTGTTACTGGACACAAGAAAACCAGTTGGCGACCTTGAAGGCTGTGTAAGAGTTCGGTGTCGGGGTGGGCCACAGATTGAGGGAACGATCTGTGCTCTCACTCATCTTATAATCTAAAGGCCGGTTGTGAGATCGACTGGGATACTCTCCGAGGCCAGCAGTGGAGCCTAGAGGATTGAGGGAAGACCCGCCGAACGACGGTGAGTAAGGGTTATTGTTGGAGCAACCACCTGGAAAGGAGATCCAGTCTACTGTTGCTTTAACCCTTCTATTACGAGAACACCGTGAAACCCCGACAATATATATATATACGTGCAGAGAACGTATTTTGCAGTACATCTGTATTTAATGTTGCCTCATCCGCATCAGCTCTAATGCGGCTGAAACGTCGAAATATGCAATAAATACAGGGTTTCTCTCATGATCAATATATTACTCGCTATTTTAACGAGGTACGTTTGTTTGATTGAATATATGTAGTGAATTCGTTCACTACATGCGAGAGCGGGGGCTTACTCACGCCGTTTACCCGTTGTAGCTTTCTCTGTGCCAGAACATTGCCAGAGACTGGAGGAGGTTCAAGGGGTCAACGGCGGGAGTACGCCCCCACTCTCGCATGTAGAGAACGAAATGACTACATATACGATATATATGATGCAAACTCGTATTTAATTGCAAATGCACATTAAATACATTATTTTCAATCAGCCATTTGTATCTCGGTAAAGTAGCGAGTAGGACATTGATTAGGAGAGAAGCCTTGTTTTTATTGCATATTTCAATGTTTCAGCCGTATTAGAGCTGTTTTAGCTCTAATCAGACAAGTTGCCGTTGCCTCCTCAGCGGCTGACACTTCGAAATATGCAATAAAAACAGGGTTTCTCTCCTAATCAATATCTTAGTCGCTATTGCAACGAGGTACGAATGGTTGATTGAAAATAATGTTTTTAAAGTGAATTTGCAATTAATTACGCGTATACATCAGATTTGTCGCATATGTAATGACTTAATAACAATAAACTGGCAATCCTTAAAACGTGGGAAAAACGACGAGATAGATTTGTCGCATTTGTAATGAATTAATAACAATAAACTGCCAATCCTTAAAAACGTGGGAAATACGACGAGATAGTCAATTCGTTCAAATCACACAAATCAATGTTTTTTCATTAGAATTAACTAAAATGTTCCAGATTTTCCGTGTATGTTACAGAAAGAAGATTATGTATGTTACAGAAAGCTGCAAAAACAGCTCTAATGCGGCTGAAACGTCGAAATATGCAATATAATCAGGGTTTCTCTCCTTGGATACGGATTGTCAGTTTATTGTTATTAATTCATTACAGATGCGACAAATCTGATCTATACGCGTAATTAACTGCAAATTCACATTAAAAACATTATTTAAATCAACATTTCGTACCTCGTTACAATAGCGAGTAAGATATT
>WNGS01015651.1:0-14796 GCA_020271785.1 Procambarus virginalis | reverse complement strand
AGCAAAGACTGTTGTTGCTTGTATGTTGCAATTTTTTCCACTTTTGGACTGCCTCGGGTTGTACAGACTGACAATGGTACTAACTTTAAGTCTGATATTTTTGAACAATTTTGTAAGGACCATGGAATAACTCATAAGGTTTCCAGCCCATACCATCCACAGAGTCAGGGGGTCATTGAAAGGTTCCATCTAACTCTGAAGCAGATGTTGAAGACATCGTGCGAGAGTTCCCATACCTTCTGGGACGAGAACTTGCCGTATGTTTTGTTTGCTGCTAGGGAGGGGTTGCAAAGTTCACTGGGTTGTTCTCCTTTTGAGTTAGTCTTTGGCCATAAAGTTCGTGGACCCTTGCAAATGTTACAGGAGAATCTGTTAGGGAACGTAACGTTAACCGAAGGTTCGGCTTTCTTTGCGCAACACCACCAGAGACTCAAGGACTGCAAGGCTGCGGCACTAAAGTATCTTGGGAAGGCCCAAGAGAATATGAAAGAACGGAACGATGCCAAGGCTAAGTTGCGGGTATTTCAGCCCGGTGACCCTGTCCTGGTACTAAAGCCTCGACTGGGAGCACTATGTCCCACAAGTACGAGGGCCCCTACATTGTGACAGAGAAGACTGGGGACCTCACGTACAAAGTAAGACACTCTGATAAGCGTAAACAGGTAATGCTCGTACACGTGAATCGGCTGAAGAAGTTCCAGGGCCCCAGGCCCATTGCACTAACCAATGTTTCCATTTCCAGTGAGGGAGGGGATGATTGTTCTGGGGACCCAACTAATCTCATTCTCAATAATTCTAGTTCTGTGAATGCTGTGGAGGAGGGACTGTCCCATTTGCAGATGTCCCAACGTGACGAGGTGCAGTCGTTGCTTGACGAATTCTCCAGTCTGTTCGGGGAGGTCCCGACCCAGACTGATGCCATTTACCATGATGTCGAGTTGACGGACTACACCCCCATTCGCCTTCAACCCTATCGGATGAGTCCGGAAAAGAAGGCCATCGTCCGTAAGGAGGTCGACTTCTTGCTCCAGCACGGCCTCATCAGGCCGAGCCAGGGCTCTTGGTGCTCGCCCTGCCTTTTGGTCCCCAAACCAGATGGCTCCTGGCGATTATGCACCGATTATCGGCAGCTCAACAAGGTGACCATAGTGGACGCCTATCCGTTGCCACGTCTCGAGGACTGTATCGACGAAATCGGGAACGCCACGTACGTATCGAAATTCGATCTATCGAGAGGGTACTATCAAATCCCTCTCACTGAACGTGCTAAACAACTAACGGCGTTTGTGACCCCCGAGGGTGTGTTTGAGTATCAAGTGTTACCATTCGGCTTGCGTAATGCCCCTGCCACGTTCCAGAGGCTAATGAACTCTTTGCTCGCTAATGTGCCAAATTGTCGGGCGTATTTAGATGATATTGTGCTCTTTGATATTAATTGGGCTGACCACATAGCTAGGTTACGCCAGTTGTTCACAGTGTTGAAACATGCAAATCTAACTTTAAATGCTAAAAAGTGTCATTTTGGCCAAGGCACAGTGACGTACCTCGGTTATGAAGTGGGCCAAGGAAAAGTGTTACCTCGACAAGACAAAATTAGTGCTATTCTGGACTATCCAGTGCTCAGGTCTAAAAAGGACATTCAACGATTTATCGGTATGTGTGCGTACTACCGACGCTTTTGTCAGAACTTTTCCAGTGTGGCCACTCCTCTCACAGATTTGTTGCGGAAGGCCGTTAAATTTAAGTGGTCATCGGACTGTGCAGAGGCATTTAAAAACTTGAAATTGATCTTAGCTTCCGCCCCAGTGCTTGCTAGTCCAAGGTTCGACCGTCCGTTTAAAATTCAAGTTGACGCGTCTGACTCGGGTGCTGGTGCAGTGTTGTTGCAAACTGGGGATGATAAAGTGGAACACCCAGTATATTATTACTCTGTGAAATTTGACAAGGCGCAGCGCAATTATTCGGTGATAGAAAAAGAGGCGTTGGCGCTTGTGCTAACTTGCAAAAAGTTCGAAGTGTACCTCACAGGTAATATAGTGGAAGTGTACACGGACCATAACCCATTAGTTTTCATGAATCAGATGAAGCAGAAAAATAAGCGCATCCTCAGGTGGGCATTGTACCTACAGGACTTTAATCTATCTATTATCCACCTACCGGGCCGGCTCAACGTGATAGCCGACGCTCTGTCCCGCTTGCCTGAGTAACATTCATCTGAGCCGCAGGAAGCCATACCAAATGTCATGCTTTAGTTATTTTTTTTTAGGTTCTCCTGTGACATTAAATATCCCGTGTCCAATTTATTTACTTCCTTTTTTTTTTTTTTTTTTTTTGGTGTATGTTTTTCTTTCAGAGAATTCCCTTGTAATTTTTTTTGACAGAGAAATTGTTGTTTGGTTGATTTTTTATTATGTCATGGATGTCCATTTTATTCTGTATACTCTTACAAAAAAATATGACTACTATTCTAGTAGTCACATTTTTTTTTTCTCTGAAGGGGGGAGGAGTGTTACGACTCTGGGTTCTTTAGATGGAAACCAGAGGTCAAAATTGAGCTTATTAACGACAATATGGCAGGGCACGCATAGAGAGATGTAGCTGTTTGTAATCATCCCTGCCAGAAGTACGATTATTTGTGTGGCTCACAAAGCATTTAGACTCTTAAACTTGTTGTGGATTAAGTAACATTGTTATAAGTTTAACTACCCGTAGAATGAGGAAAGTAGCAATATGAGGCATAAGGGGAAGATGTTTTAATGTGTATAGCTGTATGATCAATTGGGCTCTTCCCGGCACCACACGCATGCTGCAGGGAGACGCGCTTCTCTGCTGACTGCTGTGCTGTTCGGACGCGCTCTCCTCCTTCCTCTTAATTCTTTATTTCTGTGACTTAGTTGGTTAAGTACTCCATTACTCAGTTTGTATATGTCTGGCATACCTATCGTTATATGTGTAGAATAGTATACCTGGGGTGTAGTAAGTATTATTTAAGTTTTATATTACCTGCTATGCTAACGGGGGTCCCCGTGTAACCACGTGGTCTCCTACCCTAGCTGACTACCCCCAGTGTGTTATAGTAGAGCTTTACCCTAGCTTGCTTTCAGTGTAAAACCTTGTATCCTGTCTATGTGGACCAAGGCTTTTAACGTAAGATTGTGTGGTAAAGTAGTATTAAATTGTTATTGGTGTGATTGTGTATGGGGGTGTTAAGGGGTTAATAAATAAGTAAGTTTGAACAGAGTATCCCTTATTCCTGTGTGGGAGTACAATAATCATTTCCTAGACTAACCGGGTAATTAGTAGCAAGCATTTATTACTGTGGATATATTATTTTGGGGGCCGGGCCTTTTGATTCTCCCATATCTTGATATCTCTATTCTACTTACCCTTACCCCTTAATAGTACCAGTTTCCCCATAGTAAGTCCCACTTTATTTTTATAACACAGATAAACGTCTGGGACTAACGCGCTGGGCTACACCAGCCAAACAAACGTCTGGGACGAACGAGCTGGGCTACACCAGCCAGACAAACGTCTGGGACGAACGAGCTGGGCTACACCAGCCAAACAAACGTCTGGGACGAACAAGCTGGGCTACTCCAGCCAGACAAACGCTAGGCACGAACAGGCTGGGCTACACCAGCCAGACAAACGTCTAGGTACGAACAGGCTGGGCTACACCAGCCAGACAAACGTCTAGGACGAACAGCCTGCATGGGCTACACCAGCCAGACAAACGTCTAGGTACGAACAGGCTGGGCTACACCAGCCAGACAAACGTCTAGGACGAACAGGCTGGGCTACACCAGCCAGACAAACGTCTAGGACGAATAGGCTGGGCTACACCAGCCAGACAAACGTCTAGGACGAATAGGCTGGGCTACACCAGCCAGACAAACGTCTAGGTACGAACAGGCTGGGCTACACCAGCCAGACAAACGTCTAGGGAAGAACAGGCTGGGCTACACCAGCCAGACAAACGCCTAGTTACTGACAAACCGAGCAACACCAGACGACCCAACAACTGGGACGAACAAGCTGTGCTACACCGTCCAGACAAACGTCTGAGGAAAACATGCCGGGCGACACCGGCTGACGCAAAGGCAGCCTTTAGCAAGAAAGTTTTGGGCCCACCCACCGGGGCACCGCCGCCACAAGGGCGCCTCCTGCCCGTGGGCGAGAGGGAGAGGGACAGGTAGGAAGCGGACACAACCCCAGGCAAGCGCTCCACGGAGCGCCATGCCACGTGGGTGATGCCGACCTAGGCAAGGGCCCCTAGGGTCGGGCCCTAGGGACAAAGACAACTAAATGACCCGGCCAAGAGGAGGCCAGGACGCTCGCAGGGAGCCTGTCATGGCCGGACACGCACGACCGAACGCGCCACGAACCCTGGCCCCTAGGGACAAGCCTAGGAGACGCAACAAACCGGGTTTCAGGGAAAAACGCCTGGGAGGGACGAATGCTTCTCCGAGCGTGCATTAGGGCCTGGGCCCCAGGGGCACAGGACCACCGAAACCTGGCCACGTGCAGTCGCCGCAAACAAGCAGCACACCAGTCCCGACCTGGAGGCGCACCTGCAACCCCAGGCAGGCAAACAGGCGGGAGGCCCTAGGGAACTAGCTGAGGCGGTACGAACGGACCGCGAGGGACGGCGCAACCACACGCCTGCACTGGGGATAGTCCTGACTAACGTGAACAGGAAACTCTCTTACCTTAAGGTTTACTGAGTAGGGCAGGGAGCCCCTACAGTACCCCCTATTGCTATTATATTGTACCCCCTATTGCCCAACCATGTTAAAGACCTTCCCAACCATGTTAAAGACTGTACCTCTCTCAACCAGTTTAAGATTAAAACTAAACACTACCTGATAAATTCCCTGTAACCTACCTTACCACTCTATTGTCAACCCATGTCTGTTATTTTTTTATTCAACGCTGTTTGTCTACCTATTGTATTTGTGCTGCTTTTTCAGTCATGTTCCCCCCCTTTTTTTTTTATCTTTATTTGTATCTGTTCTCAATACATTTTATTCTTTTTGCTCAATTAGTATTAAGTTTTAGATATTAATGTTTTTCTTGCCCGAAACGCATTGCGTAATAGTGGCTTTAGGCATTGTATGTACTAGCTCTATCTATAAATCCGCTTATGTAAAATCACTTTATGTATGTACCTTTCCTGAATAAACATATTAAATATTATTATATTATTATATTAGCTTGAGAAATCTCGTGTACCCCGTAAAGCAGGCTTGAGATACAGGATAGAGTACTGGCCCACGTGTGGATGAGGCGCGGCGCTGAGCGTGGAGCCGCTTCTTGAATCGCGGACCGTGACGGGAGCGGAGTGAGAGCTTAGTTAGTTAGTTTAGTTCATTTATTATGCACCCCATACCCATCTTGTGGGCGGTAGTGGAAAGGGTTACAGAGGCACATAATGGGCTCAGGGACTGAACCCCACAATTCATTTAGCTAAGCAAGTTACAATCTTGATGAGCTAGTTACAAAATTCAATATAAGTCGTCACATCAACAATGGGTTCGAGATCGACCTCAAGTACAGGTTCTAAATTAAGCAACTGACATATGTGGAGAGCTAGTGAGAGCGAGACTTCCCTTCCCTCGCTATTTATGCCACCCAGACTGTCCGCACCGCGCCTTGCGGAACGCGGTGCGCAATTGTCTCTTCCTTCCCCATCAGAAATTCCACCGCCTTTCGTTCAAAAGGCAGTGGCCATTTCTTCCATTCCCTGGCAGGGGGAGTCCTGTAGCGAGTAATCCTTATACTTGCTCCATTATCTCATTATCTTAATGCATTACTAATCACACAAGCTACAATCCTTTCCCCAATTACAGGTAATACTCTTCTCACCTTGTTGGAGGGAGCTGAGGTGTAATCATCATATAACCCTGCGAGGTGAGAACAGCGAAACAGTACAACCTCCAGTCAAGAATGTAGTACTCGGCTTGGGCAGTTCTAGTCGACCCAAGACGCTACAGCTTCGACACAGAGCAGACAGCAGACTATGCCGCATCCAGCTACAACGCTATCGCTCCCCGAGTTCAGACACTCGCAAGTCACAATCGAGCCGCCACGCTCTCCCGCATAGAGCTCCACGACTCCGGCCTCATGCAGCTCTCTGCTCTGCTCCAGGCTTCGTCTCAACGTCTACGACACTGCTGTATCCAGGACTACTAAATAAATATGAAACTCACTAAACACTGTGTATCTAATCAACCCAACAACGTAACATAATCGTACGTTACAGTATGATGATAGATGGAATTACTGGTGTCAATTTTACTTTGTCTCAGATCTACAAGATCTTGTTGAAGTTCTCGGTGTACTGCTGTTTTGGAGGAATAGAAGTACGCGGTTGGGCAGTCACGTCATGAGTACTTCTTGAAACTTTAATGTATTAGAACATGTGTTGAAATGTAGGCTATCTCCCGTCTTGTCACTATGACACAAGCTGAAACACGGTTAAAATGTAAGATATGCCTATACTAATGTTAATTTACACCTATTTCTGATTGAAAATGAGGACTTGATCTTGCATGGGACTCACTTTTTGTTATTTAGAGTCCATGCGGCATGACGACGAGCAACCTACAAGTTTGATATACTATGGCCACAATTTATCAAATGTTAGTAGGACTTATCGTAATTATGCTCACCGAGCCGAGTGTCTGACTGCTGATGGAGTCGCTCCAGCACTTAACAGCAAGGATGATGCAAATACGGGCTAGGGAAGTAAGCAGACCCCAGACACTTCTTGCGTCCAGAAATATGGCTGCCATCCCTCTCCTCCTATAATTCCCTCTTGAGGACATGCATGCTCAATAGCTCCCAGTAGGGGCCTGGAGCCTAAACTACATTACTCATATAATGTTAAATATGGAAGGAGGTGGATATGACGAATATTTAGGTCATAAATAAATGTATTTGCAGCAACATATTTTCTCATAACGTAAGTCAATTGAATTAGACTATGTTAAATAAACGCAAAAGAGTTGGAGTGGATATTATTTTTATTATAACATTATTCACTGGAACCGTTAATCCAACTGAATAATTGAATTCCAGTAAACAGCAGTATACTAAAAAAAATAACATTAATAAACGATTATCCTTAATAAGGAAGGTAAATAACTGGAATCTATGCGATCCACCGATATGTGGAAAATTATTCCCCTGCTTGGTAGCACGATGCGTCGCCAACACAAGGAAACTTCTGATGAAACTGCGTCGTCACAGGATATGAATTGATATTATTAAACTACTGGATAATATTATTAGTAAATATAATTGTTAGTACAAGGATGATTTATCGAAGTACTTAAAATGAGAAATAAGTGTTGGATATTTCCAACATAACTCGGGGGGGGGGGGGGGGGGTGAGAGAACTCTGGTCGCAGTTCATGTCTTAGTACAGACATACCTGTCTCTCTACCCTGAAGTTATAGTCATGGAGTTAGTATGTTTGTACACACATAGCGGACGTCACGTATCTGTATAACAGGTGTGACTCTAGGTCTTTAGGGGGATATAGATTAAATAAATAAATAAATATAAATATGTTTATTCAGGTAAGGTATATACATACAAGTGAGGTTACATTAATGGATCGAATCAGTTGTGTCCGGACCACGGTCACAGGCGGTCACGGGGTTGGCGCTCTTGGTGGGAGGTGGAGTCTTGCCCCACACTCTTCGTTTTTGCACGTGGTGATACAGGATATTGTGAATTTGTTCTCGATTGTTGACTGTCGAAGAAATGGCTGAGGCGGTATGCCTAAGTGGTAGTGAGGAGGACAGACAAGATGATAACAGACCGTTTGAAGTAGTAGTGAACAGAAAGAAGCCGAGAAATAATAACAGACAGCGAGACAGTGAGAGTGACGAGGAAATTACTAAGAGACAGAAGAATGAGACCCTACTCAGCAGGACTCAAGACAAGCCATTTAATAGCAGGAAGAGGCTGTTGTTCCCTACAACATGCCAATTGAATTTCCACCAAAAGCTGGCGTGGACGGTAAGTCTGGCTAAGGAATTTTTGGATTACGAACCACTCTTCAAGGAGGGTCTTCACCGGCCCTACATAACAGTTGGGACTGAACAGGCCGTGGAACGCCTCACGACGGTTGGTTTTAAAGATGTAGTGATGGTTCCTCCAGAAGAAGGTATGTTGCACACAAAGATCATAGTTTTCAAGTTTCCAACTTATTTAGATCCTGACTGTCTTCTTCTTAACAATGATAATGTTGTCTGGGCAAAGAAAAACATTGTCCGTGGTGACAAACAAAGCCAGGTTGTTGCCTTGGTAAAGGGTGAGGCGCCAGAGAAAATTTTTGTGCAAGGACTAGGCTATAGGAACGTTGCAAAATACGTTGAGGAGCCCATACTGTGCATGAAGTGCTCACGTTGGGGACATATGGCATGGAAATGCCAGTTTGACCCCAGGTGTCGGTATTGTGGGAAAAAACACGACTCACGAGAGTGTAGAGTCAAGATTGAAAGAAGTGAAAAAGTCGTACCATTTTGTTGTAACTGTCGAGGCAGCCACAATGCTGGTTCCTCTCTATGCCCCATGAAGCCTCATCTGAAAGAGACTAGGACGGGTCCTACAAGCAGGATAGATGTGTCCTCGCAGCAAGGAAAGATTGTGCAAGAGGAACATGGAGGAAACAGCTGGAAGCCAACGACAGCCCCTATGTTCAATGTGTGGGAGAAAGGGGCGGAGAAAATAAAGGCGAGCCTAGGGAAAGTAAATCAGGCAGTGGAAAAACTGAAACCTTGTGAGGACAAGGTTCAGGACAATATGGTCACCTCTGAGGTAGGTAATCAAATTTTGGAGTATCTAAAAAAACTAGATAAGAGGATTGAGGCATTGGAAAAATTGGCTATGGAAGGTAGACGGGGTGAAGATGGTGGTGAAACAGGACGTGTAATTGAAAGTAAAACAGGACGTGAAATGGAAAGTGAAAAGTGCGTAGAAGAAAGTAATGATGTGCATGAGGTAACGATGATAGAAGATAGTCAGGAGAATACACTTTCTAGTAGTGTTAGCAGTGTTCAACCTCCTGTTGTGACAAATGATGAAAGAAAAGTTAAAGTAAAACGGTATACAGAAATAACAAAGAAAATAGATATGAATAATATTACCTTCGATGTTAGTAGTAGTTGTGCTAGTGAGGAGAAAGAAAAAATGTTACGGTGTTGGAAGGAAGTTACTAAGGTAATCTCGTATCTAATGGAATGTGATGGGCAGGGCAAAGGTAGTTTTATTATTAATCATGGATGAAAGTAAATTGAGCATATTATCTTGGAACGTTAATGGATTAAAAACTAGAGCGGTGGATGTACACTATTATACTCTTAGAGAGGATATTGACATAGTAGCACTCCAGGAAACTGGGGATAGGGATGGTAGCATTCTGAGGCTAAATGGCTATAGAAGTTTTCACTTATATGCTGATGGAGGAACTAGGGGGGTCTCATGTTATGTCAAAAGTACCATACCTGTCGAGATAACTGGAATCCCTCAGAGATATAGAGGTATTGAAAGTATTTGCTTGCGGATACAATTAAAGGACCGAGAGTTAAATTTCATTAATCTATACATCTCTGATAGCTCCCTTGATTTAAGATACTTGCCAGATTCCTTCTTTTCTGAAGATACACTTGTGGTAGGGGATTTTAATGCCAGACATCCAGCTTTAGGATCAAGGGGTAAAGCAAATAGGAATGGTTGCAGATGGTACCAGTTTTTGCAGGAACATGAAGATGTTCAGCTGCTGGGCGAGCCCTATCCTACTCATTTGAGGGAGGGAGATTAGATTATGCTTGTTTGATAAATGCTGAGGGCATAGAGGGGAATTGTCTTACTGTGAATGAAATGCTAAGTGATCATTTTGCATATATATTACTTTGAAACCCATATCATTCACTAAAAAAAATTGGGCTACTCTTATTACAAATTCGCTACTTTTAGGCCGTCAGCTCGCTACTTCCAGCAATTTAGATCTGGCAACCGTGCTCTCGTGTTGGTGCTGTCCAGCTGAGCTCTCGTGTTGATGGTGTCCAGCTGAGCTCTCGTGTTGATGGTGTCCAGCTGAGCTCTCGTGTTGATGGTGTCCAGCTGAGCTCTCGTGTTGATGGTGTCCAGCTGAGCTCTCGTGTTGGTGCTGTCCAGCTGAGCTCTCGTGTTGGTGCTGTCCAGCTGAGCATTGATGTTGATAGTGTCCAGCTGATCTCTTGTGTTAATGATGTACAGCTGAGCTCTAGTGTTGATGGTGTCCTGCTGAGCTCTGGTGTTGAAGGTGGCAGCTACAAGAAAATGCCTCCAAAGCGACAGGTAAGATGATTTCCACTATTGTATATATACATATATACATACATACATACATAGGATAAAAGAAGAATGAAAATCATGAGTAGGGCATGTACAATGCTTAAAGCCACTAATACACACAACGTTTAGAGTATAACGATCTTATACTCTCTTAACGCTCTCATAACTTCACTAGGAATAGTCAAGTGAACCTTTGACTTAAAGGAAAAGAAGGCAGTAATTCAACTCAACAAAACCACTAGTGTGCCCCTATTTCAAAAAAAAAAAAAAATATATACTGTATATATATATATATGTATATATATATATATATATATGTATATATATATATATATATGTATATATTATATATATATAATATAATAATATAATATATATATTAATATAATTATATATATATATAAAATATATATATATTTGGACTACAATATCCAAGCTAGAAGACACCGTCTTCAGAATGACATACCTGCTTTGCAGAAAGTTCTACATGGGTGACAAAAATCATCCCAGAACTAAGTCGACTCTCATACCAAGAATGGTTGAGGGCAGTTCAAAATTCATTTGGAAAAGATTATCAGGAAAAATGAGGGGATTTTTGACAAGCCACCAGCTTTATGTCTTTGTCAAGTTCACTAGCATTCACTAGATAAATGGTGGCCCTCAGGTAAATTCAAGTAAACACTGGAAACCAGATATGATAGGGCTGATCTTATCAAAACTTTTAAAGTTCTGTACTCTACTGGAAAGTTTTGAAGATATTGATCCAGACCACTTCATTAAAAAGGTCAAATGTAACACATACAAAAAACAACGGCTTGAAACTAGACAAGCCACAATGTAGAACAGAAAACAAATGATGCTTTTTCACCCATAGTGTTATAAACTCATGGAACTGCCTACCCGACAAAGCTGTAAATGGCAAAACATTGCTGTTCAAAACGCAACTGGATAAAATCATCATGAAAATGGGCAACCTTTGACAAGTCACTGGCTTCCTGTCCTTGTTAAGGCCTCTAAAGAGATGGTGGCCCTCAGGTAAATTCAGATAAAGCTAGCAACAGTAACAACAGCAGCAGCATTCAAGCTTTGCAAACAAATGAACACTGATGTGCTACTGTGACACACCTCCCAACATTACAACTCATGCATCATCGGAAGGAGAAAACCTTCACTCAAACTATATGTATTATGCAGAAGAAGAAAAACTAGTAATATTAATACATAACTTAAAACACAACCAAACAACCAGTAGGGTTTAAAACATGGCCCAGAACACAAGCATAATCATTATCAGTGATAACACTGTTAGGAAAGTGCTTTTGTGTTGGTGTGGTTAAATAAAGAATATAAAATTCTGCACAGTAAATATGTTTATAGTGAGGAATCCAACAGTTAACCTATTGCTTATCTTATCCCTTGATAGCTCTAAGAGAATATGTCTCGGCATCACTCTTGGGAAGTCTTGAAACTTGGTAACACTTTTCTGTGGCCCCTCTCTCTTTCAGATACAAAATTTATATTGGAGCTTGATGTTAACAGGAGAGCTGTTCTTGTATTTCACATACAGCACAGTACCGTATTTAGTAATACTGTATGTCGGTTTAATTTTGGTTTATAAGTGTGGCCTGCAGTTTAGCAATAGTATTTTTTTTTTGACCTGTCCATTTGATTAAGGTATGCTACCAATTTTTCTACGAGGTGACTTTTTTATAAAATTACTCTTTTTAGGTCATTATCGCATTCTAATTCTAACCCTAATTAACAGATTTTTACAAATTGCCAAACAAAATTATGCCTATTTGTGGCTTTATAAGAATGTACCTAATTTGTTACTTTATAGATATTAATTAAATTAGGTGTCAGTTGTACTAATTTAATTGTAATTGATGTACATTCAACAAATTTTACATTTCCTCCATCCTTTTTATTTATATATTTTAGGTAAAAAAGGGATTGGAACCCAAGGTAAAGGTTAAAAATGCACCTGTAGTGGAAGAAAATGAGGATACTGCACTAGAGAGATTCAGTTTGGAGTTACGATGGTGCATACAGCAAATTGAACTTTCCATGGCCAAAAATAAACCATCATCAAAACAAGGTAACTATTTTAACTGTCATTCTTTTCCTACACACTATTTATAAATAAACACCTGTACTGTATATATATGAATAAGATATATTCATGTCATTGAAATTTAGTTCAGTTAATGACCTAATGGTGTCTTGAAATTAATACTGTAATTTGTTAATTATATAGTATTCCCTAGGCATACATTATTTTCTATATCAAGGTTCAAAAAAATTAATTATAATGTTTTACTATTCTCACACACCTCCCAGCTGATGATATGAAGAAAGCTCACAGTACTCTGACCAGCAGTAAAGCATCACTAATTAAGAAGAGGCAAACAATGAATGCTTTATTTGGGGATTACCGGAAGAAGATGGCCGAGGAGGAAAACAAATTTAGGATTGGTAATTATTGCTTCAGTTTTTTATATTGTGATAGTTATTTAACATCTTGATAACACTTCAGACAAAGGTATTAATTTATAAAGTGTAATGTTGTACAAGGATTATATGAAAAGGAAAAGGTGTGATAAAAACGACTTAACTCCTCTTTCATGTACAGAACAACCAAAAATGAAAAGCAAGTGTGTTCTGCCAAGCAACTCTGTATTCTTTAAGAAGTCTCATTGCCAAACATGCAACCACAACTCACAAGACAAAATATCAGTAAGTTCTACAGAGGCGTATCTACCGAATAACTCTGTTGGTGATATTCAACAGAGCCAAGTAGGCGTGGAAACAAATTGCTCTAGTGCCCTTGACAAACACTCCGAAGAAAGCTGCGTCCAGGACTGCAATGAAAATAAGATGAACAGTGACAAGGATAATACTGTTTTGAATAACTTTAAGTATGCACCATCAGGAAATTCTTTTAAATTTAATTTTAGTGTGTTCATAAATGTAAATTAAAAAATCATGCAGCTTTTATTCATCCTCTGCATATGCTGTATATTGGGTGTTGATCCAGAAATTCTTTAGCTGGAGGTCTAAAGATACAAAATCCATTTGATGGGTCCAGGATCCCAAAATCCTGTGATGGGTCAGGCATATTGCTATGGTCCATTTCTACATACCTCTCCTTGAAGCATTGGGCTAGGCATAATGTTATGCCTAGCCCCATACATTTCCTAGACATAATGGGTCAAATATATTGTTATTAGTTAATATCCCCATCCATCCCCATAAGTAATTGACTAGACATGGAATTTTGTTATGGTCCACTCCATAGAAGCACAGTAATGAGGCAGACATTTGATTACAGTTCACATCAATAAAACCATTTAAACTACAGTACTGTACATTACATATACAGTACTGAGTACAGTATATATACACACATGTCATTAAACACAACAGCATTGTGACTATTATTAATTGTCTTTTGGATAGTTAACATTCTATGCTAATATTTTCTATCATCAGGAGGGGGAAGAAACACTAGATCACTTAATCTTTCCATTTTTATTTTTTGATGTTTCGATGGACAGTACTGTTTAAATTGTTTTATCAAGGTGAACAGTAATTAAATGTCTGCCTCATTACTGTACTTCTATCGAGTGGATCATAACAAAATTCCATGTCTAGTCAATTACTTATGAGGAATTGTAGTAGAGGGACTACACAGTGATGACACTTCCTTAAACTTCCATAGAAGTATAATGGCAACACTTCCTGAACTACTGTAGTAGGGCATACAAAGACAACACTTCCTATTTACCATAGTAGAGAGTACACAATGACATTTCCTAAGCTACCGTAGTGAAGGGAGTACACAATGGCAACACTTAACTACCGTAGTGGAGAGAGTACACAATGGCAACACTTAACTACCGTAGTGGAGAGAGTACACAATGGCAACACTTTAACTACCGTAGTGGAGAGAGTACACAATGGCAACACTTAACTACCGTAGTGGAGAGAGTACACAATGGCAACCACTTACCTTAACTACCGTAGTAGTGGAGAGAGTACACAATGGCAACACTTCCTTAACTACCATAGTGGAGAGAGTACACAATTGTGTACTGAGCCATTGTACTCACCTAGTTGTGCTTGCGGGGGTTTTGACCAAGAGCCAAAACTCAACCCCCGCAAGCACAACTAGGCGAGTACAATGGCAACACTTGCTTAACTACCATAGTGGAGAGAATACACAATGGTAACACTTCCTGAACTACTATAGTAGAATTCACAATGGCAACATGTGCTAAGCCATTACGACTATATAGCACTTGGAAAGGATAAGGATTTGGATAGTCCAGAGAAAAGGAATGATGCTGTCAAAATGGAAGTAAACAATGTTAATTCCTTGCCTATCATAGATTAGATTACACAATGCCCACACGGCTTTCTTAACTAACATTTCCAAAATGCGGT
>WNGS01015641.1:87753-97757 GCA_020271785.1 Procambarus virginalis | reverse complement strand
TTTCCTCTGACCTCTCAATTATGTCCGGTAAGCGGAATAAACTCTCAGACAGGTAGACTCGTTCTTCAGGCTAGCTGGGGTTATAACACTCCCCCCCCCTTTATTTTGAAAGTATTCCCAGTGGCTAAGCTCAGGACAATGCATCAGCCACCACTTTATCTCGTCCGCTTATATGCCTTATTTCCAGGTTATAGTCTTGAAGCAGCAGAAACCACCTGGTTAGCCTCGTTTTGGATGCTTCATCTTGCTCAGGAACACCAGGTGATTATGGTCTGTATACCAGTAACCGGGTGAATGATGATATTTTTTCCAAACAAAATGTTCTCGCTACGCTGTCATCACCTCTTCTATTAAGCACAGTTATAAAATAAAGGGGTATCCAAGGAGAGAGAATGATTGTAATAAAAGAAATTTCAGTATGAAGAAAGAATGAGATCACTGAGAGTAGAGCACGGAGTAGCAAGATGTATTTTCATATACTCGAGAAATGTAGAAGTCAAATATAATCCATATACAAGAGGTATAAGGATGTTAGGTGTGTTCCACATACAAGAGGTATAGCAAAGTCAGATGTATTCCACGTACAAGAGGAATGCCTCTTGTACTCTTGAACCCAATCCCATCGTTAGGTAAGGAATGGTGCCCAACCACTTGGGACTGGACGGTAGAACGACGGTCTCGCTTCATGCAGGTCGGCATTCAATCCCCGACCGTCCAAGTAGTTGGGCACCATCCCAAATCCTTATCCTGACCCCTTCCATTGCTATATAGTCTAATGGCTTGGCGCTTTCCTCTGATTGTTCCTTCTTTCCTTCCCTCGTGCACTAAATTTTATCTTCAGGAGGCAAACTGAGAATGATAATTTATATGTGACATTTTAAATGTTATTTATAATTAATTTCTCATCAAGCAGTCTTCAGCAAAAGCGGATGATGCAATAGAGGCCCTAATTGGAATGCAAGTAATTAACGCTTTTTGATTACATTTTTATTAAGAATTTTGTAATTAACTGAAGCCTCGAAAGCAATTTCCCTGTATACGTTCAGCAGCACAATACTCACATGGTAGGAAGTTTAGTTCAGTCATTATTATGCACCCATACCCACCTCGGGCGGTGGTGGAACCCATACCCATCTCGTGTGTGTTGTCGGAAACCAACCTGTCTCTAGCGGGGAAGGGGGGGGGGGGGTGGAACCCATACCCACCTCACGGGCCGTCGTAGAACCAATGCCCATCTCGGTACCATACCCACCTCGCAGCGGTGGTGAACCCATTCCCATCCCGAGGGAGGTGGTGGAACCCATACCCATCCTGGGAGGTGGTAGAACCATACCATTCCTGTGAGAGGTGGTTGAAAGCGTATCAGTGGCACATAATGGGCTCAGTAACTGAACCCCACAGTTCATTTAGTAACAATCTTGTGAACTAGTTGAATTTTTTTTTAACATATACACACATACTACATACATACACAAGTATATATACATATCAATGGGCATTTTTCATTTTCCTCAAGTGGTTCAAACGTGTCATAGAACAGTCTAAATAAGGAAGTTTACATCTGCGATGACTTACACAATTACTAATCGTGCTCCACACCCACCCAACTGGACGGCAACTATATAGTTATGTGCAGGCTGCACTTACTGTAAACACACGTTGCATACTTAGCTAAATTTTCTTGTAGTACATCATTATGAATAAAGAACTTACACATTTCTTAAACACTATTGATAAAGTTGTCGAAGAATTCAACAATATTTGCGTATTCAATTACATAGTGTCGAAAATATATGAATAATTCTGCTGACAGCGTTAACATTTCTTCAAGCCAACGTCAGCAGGTGGAGCAACCTGCTGACGTAGACGAAAGACGTAAGGTGAGAATATTGCAGGATTTTCGAAATTTAAGTCGGAACGATGATAAACGATCGTCAGCAAACAGTGGCCCAAAAATCCAATTATTCCCCTCACGCCTACACGACTAGAGGCGCTGCTATCAATCACCGACATTTTCCCTGCTTATTGAGTCCACAATGTCCGCGTGTTATACATGGCCAGCGTGAGGTAAAATACAGTTGCAGTATCTGTAATACTTATAATAGTTTCAGTATCTATAATACTGTTTGTAATCTCTCTTTAAATGTCATTATAGATATTATCCATCAGAGTTTTGTATGGTGAAATATATATTATGTATTAACATAATTTTCTAAAAGAATTTTAGTAAAAGTAACATTATACATATTTTTAATTTGAAAATGTTTTCTTGCTGATGGAAGTTAATGCAACATAAGTTAATTATCAAGAGAATGCATTATGCCAGTTAATTTGAATAGCCCTTGGAAAGGAAAAGAGACAAGGAGCTGGGATTGGCAGGGGAAAGGAGTGTTTCCCAACCACTTGGACCATCTCGAATCAAACACCGACCTGCACGACGCAACACTGCTGCTCTCGCGGACAAGAAGTCATAGAACACCTGGTCGAGTCATCGAAAACCAAAACCTCTACCGCCGCCGCTAGCGCCACCAACATCAGCGCCAGCACCTCACCTCCCAGCAACCAACCACATGACTTCCCCGCGTTACCAAACAACGGTCACATCAGCCAGACATCCCACAAAGCCTGCTCATTGGGAAACCAGCGACCAATCAGCACTCTCTCAACCCCTCGTTTCACGTGACGGGATCATCTCCTGACTAACCTATCTTGCACAGAGATTTGCCGGACCAAACAATCGCCGGTTCGTCACCGAACTCAACGCCCTGTACTATGCCAACGGCCTCGATCTCATCATCGTCCGAATGGCCAGACTCGCTGCCTCTCCTATCACCACAAGGACTACCAGAAAGACTACTTACAAGGACGACCTCAACCCAGACTCCAGTTCCATCCAAGGCCCAGGCTTCACAAACGGAAACACCCTCCATCCCGGCTCCCAACGCCCCTACAATCACCATCACAGCCGAAGCGCTCGCAGATGTACTGTCTGCACCTACAAGCAACACCACCAACGCTCCCGCGGCCGCTGCTACCACCACTCGACAACACCAAAACCCAACCCAGACTTTTTGATTGAAGACCAAACCACCTGTTCCAAACAACGCTTCGGACTCTTCAGACGAGGAAATCTAGAAGACCCCGCACCTCTGCCAGGTAAGTCCACTATGGGCGTACCATAGCCCGTGCGTCTTGAAACTTTTGTTTCGAGTAGCTGAATCGAAAAATCAACGCCATACCACCAACTCAACACCAACTCCGTGCAAGACTTATTCATGGAGACCTCCTCACCAAACTTCAATGACAGCACGGCCATGTAAACTCGAAGCAAGTCTCAGGCAAAGGAACACTTACGTCCAAGAAGTGCGAGAAAACTTAGAACATGGACACATCCACTGCAGCTGAAGAAAGAAGCCTGCAGACAGAAGTCAGATGAAGACCAAAAACTGAGGCATCCCTGAATAAAGTCTACACACCACCCTACACTCCAACTCACCTAAAGCCATGGCACGTACCAATCAAGCCCACATAGCCTACCACCCTGCCCAAGGATATATCAGAATAACAAAACCAAGATCAAGAACCAAAACAAGAATTCGATGCCAACCCACGGTGAATAGACCACCGAACGTTTTATCCTCCTCGTTCCTCTTCCCGCATCCTCATCAAGAATTTCAACTCTCCATCCATCTTCCTTCCCCCAGCTTCCCAATCCCATTGGGCATTGAAGCGAAGCTACTCAGTCCATGCACCAGCCAGTTCAAGTGGTTGGGGTTCATGCAGTATAAATAACAAATACTTATAATTTGATATTATGAAGCTCACGAGTTATAACATAACTTTGACGATCAGTTACACGCAGCAACAATAAAAATCCTCCCAACGATGCCAGAACAGGTAACGTTCAACAACTAGTGAATCAATCAGTGTCAGGAGCATTTTTTAAACGTAAGCTAATGTTTTGGGCAAAATACTACTAAGGTAATTTAGTCTCAACCTAACAAATTGATACTATCCACTAGACATTACATAACTGGCTCTATCCACTAGACAATACATAACTGACTCTGTCACTAGATATACATAACTTGTTCTGTTCACTAAATATTACACAACTGGAGGTGTCCACTAGTCATTATATATCTGGCAAAGTCCACTAGACATTATATAACTGACACTGTCCACTAGACATTATATAACTGGCATTGTCCACTAGACATTATATAACTGGCACTATCCAATAGATATTATATAACTGCTACTGTCCACTAGACATTATATAACTGGCACTGTCCACTAGACATTATATAACTGGCACTGTCCAATAGACAATATATAACTGGCACTTTCCACTAGACATTATATAACTGGCACTGTCCACTAGACATTATATAACTGGCACTGTCCACTAGACATTATATAACTGGCACTGTCCACTAGACATTATATAATTGGCACTGTCCAATAGTCAATATATAACTGGCACTGTCCACTAGACATTATATAACTGGCACTGTCCAATAGACATTATATAACTGGCACTGTCAATAGACATTATATAACTGGCACTGTCCAATAGACATTATATAACTGGCACTGTCCCCTAGACATTATATAACTGGCACTGTCCACTAGACATCATATAACTGGCACTGTCCACTAGACATTATATGACTGGCACTGTCCACTAGACATTATATAATTGGCACTGTCCACTAGACATTATATAATTGGCACTGTCCACTAGTCATTATATAACTGGCACTGTCCACTAGACATTATATAACTGGCACTGTCCACTAGACATTATATAACTGGCACTGTCCACTAGTCATTATAACTGTCACTGTCCACTAGACATTATATAACTGGCACTGTCCACTAGTCATTATAATTGGCACTGTCCACTAAACATTATAATTGGCACTGTCCACTAGACATTATATAACTGGCACTGTCCACTAGTCATTATAATGGCACTGTCCACTGGTCGTTTTAATTGGCACTGTCCACTAGACATTATATAACTGGCACTGTCCACTATATCCTAGGAGACGGCCTGGTTTGAGGCATTGCTTGGCAGAGCAACATCTTGACTTGAAAGAAAGCTGGCGGCAGCGGAAGACGGTCTGGAGGAGAAGAGAGATTGATAAAGTTACCATTAGCCAGTAGGAGACATGCAGGGCCATGTCATGGCAAAAGCCGAGAATCTTGGATTGGAGGAGACATCACTTGTGTGGAGAGGGTCAAGGAGGAGATATACTTTTGATCGCCCTTCACGTTTTAAGGTGAAAGTTCTACTGACACTGGCGAGAAAAGGCCGAGGAATAATGACAGAAGGAAGAGCCGTAGAGAAAAAGGGGCAGCAGTGGCGTCAGCCTCTGTTCGTGCACCCTGGAGCAGCATTCTGAAATCAAAAAACAGAAAACGTGCCTGCAAGAAGTTTTGTTGATTCAAAGAGTGGACAAAGTGTCAGGTGTCGCAGGAAGTGGGCGCCTGTGTTGACCTCACACACGTCAGACAAAGAGAATCAGAAACTGCCAAAGGACTGGAAAACAGTCAAAAGGGGAGAGCAGACTCCGAGCGCTTATTTTGATTTTTCTGATAACGCGTCGCTACATTCACAGTGAGATGTATGGGTCTTTGTTTTGCTGGGATTTACCAGGTGCTGTGCAGATGATTATTCAGTGATTGATTGACTGGTGAAGATTAAGCCACCGAAGAGGTGGCACGGGCATGAATAGCCCGTAAGTGAAGTTTTTTTTTTTAGTGAATGTATACTGTATGCTGAGTTCGTATTAAATCATCAGGCTGCTATCACATGGGGAGGATAATGCATAAATACTGCTTGACAGTATGTATGAGGGTGTCTAGCTGCTGGACACCCGTTTTAACCAGAAGAGTTGCAATGTTGAAGGCTTCAGGGTGGTTACTGCAAGATTCAGGGACTCTTAAAGCACTGCTAAGGTCGTTAGTTGCTTCACATTCCAGGATATAGTGAAGTAGTTGCTTTTCTGTGATTGTTTAGCAGAAGATGCATTCCCTCTGTCTGGGTTCTCTAATTTCCCAGTTGCATCTGTAACCTAGACGTAGTCTTTATAACCGAACTGCTATTTCCCTGTGGATTCTTTAGGGAATCCACAGGGAACTTTTCTAGATAACCTTTCTAACTTGGTGGACTGAAGATACCATATTGCAGAGAGGAGAACCTTCTAATTTCTGTTGTAGATAGGCTTTGTTGAGGTGTGCTAGTTTTTGGTGATGGTGTTTTTATGTACTCTAGGCTGGATCGGATTCTTTGTGAATCACTGGATGACGATTTGCCAATTTAGCAGTTTCATCGGCTTCTCATTTAATGGGATTCCAGAATGGGATGAGATCCAGTTCAGGGTGATGATGAGTCTTTTGCCTTTAGCTACTGCTCCAAGATACAAAATGGAGGTAATTATTTCCACATTGTCTTCACATAGTTTTTTCCTAATATTTGAAGGGCAGCTATAGAGTCTATGTATGACTGCATTTTCAGTGTTTTGTGAAATCACATATGCAAATGCCTGTTGCATGGCAAATGGCTCTGATTGGGTTGATGACACTGGTCCTCCTAGTCTCCAATATGCCTGTTCGATGTCTGTGCAACGAGCAGCACCAGCACTCTCATATTCGTGTCCACTGATCTGTCTGTGAAGATGTGGGTGGCTCCTGCTACTGCAATGCTGCTAATTTGCTTTTCTATGATGAGCCTTAGGACTCTTGGATCACAAGCAGCCTTTTTCATCGGAAGACATTAAATTATTCTGTAGGTAGGCTCCTCCCACGATAGGGAACAAGTGTAGTTTGGGTGTGGATGATGTCACCTCCTCTATCAAGAATCATAATTATAATTGTAGTCTGTTTAGGACTTTTCCCTCAACCAGTGATTCATATGACCTTATGTAACCTGTGTATGTAGCGAGGAGGATTTGATATTGTGGGAAATTTCCACATCATACATAAACTCTAATGCAACATCCATAAAATGTTGTTAATTTACATTAGTTAGTCATATAAAATTTACATAAAACGGGGTTTCGTACCCGAGGTGACACACAATAGTTCAGTCAACGTTTTGGCTAATTTAATATAAAATACATTTGTCTTAGAGCTGGTTACACAATAAATGAATCTACTAAATTATAAATAGTTTGATGTGACCTCAAACCCATTCTTCCTGCTGAATCTCGAATGAAAGCAGCCTAGGGAGAGGGAGGAGGGAGAGGGAGACAGCCATATTGAGTGTTGTGGTAAACTAGATCGCAAAAAGCGGGCCTCCCACAGCAACATAAGCGAGTCCAAGAATGCAGTGCGACTGAAATAGTTGTTATTTGTTGCCGAGATTACGCGAAACAGAGGGAAGTGCTAATTATCCGACTAAATCTCATAAATCTAAGTCTTGATAGTTATTATGGCTATATGACTCTCAGATAGGTTAGTGGTTAAGCAGCATGACAACAACACCACAAGGGTAAGTTGTGCTCTATTAATCAACCAATTCATGTGTCACACCTGTACTTATATGTAGTCATCAGATTTTACGATGTATTATTTCGGCAGGTAAATTGTGACCACATGAGACATAGTTGAGCTGGACACAACATACCAACAGCTGCCATTAATACAGGTCTATGACGGACTACATGCGGTGGACCGATGTTAGATGACCAGTCAACGCAACGGAAACTGCTGAGGCTATAAATAATTAAAAAAATCATTAGAAGAGTAATTTAACACGTTAGTAATTATATATACAGTTTAATTACGTTTAATTACTGTAAGAATAAAATAAACCCCCAAAAATCTGTGAAGGTAAGTTTATTGGTGAAAAAAATATAAAATACAGTCCACTTAGAAGTAATAAATACAATTAATTAATTTTTTTTAAATAATCAAATCAATCACCAGTAGACTTCCCACAGATATAGAAGAGCTGGGCACTAAGTTCTTATTGCCATTGAGATGAGTGCGTGGCACTCATACACTCTACAGTGCTCAAGGGCCGAGTGAAGGTGATCAATTTGCAGGAGTGTGGGCTGTATGGGGTTGCGAAACATTGGCAGTTTCAGTGTTGGTTGGTGTAATGGAGGATATTATTTGATGTATAAACTATTACAGGATTGCAGGTGGGATCGGCAAATGATGAGCCAGGCAAGATGTGACAAGATATGCTTTGAGCAGCACCAGTGAAGGAAACCACCCTAGATCTATCACAATTATTTATATTTTATTGTTGAGCTTCATCTGTATTTATATGATTGTCAGTGAAAGCAGGTGAGAGATTTATTTGTTCTCTCTGTTATAATCATTATTGATTTTGCATCCACCCAGATTAAGCAAAAAAACGGAGAGGATTGTGTTACGGAGCCCCCCTCCTATTTCTCCCCAATGCCAGCATTAAGAGTCATATCTATTAATCCTGCAGGTTCCCTGAGATGCAGGGAGTCTTTGGTATACGAGGCAACCGAATTGGTTGTCAATATAGGGAGAAATTTGTATTAATATGTTTGTAAGTAAGGGGGGGGGGTCGTGCCCCTTATACATACAAAATGGCGACCCCCTACCTACAAGTCCGTCATTTTGTGGGTGACGCCAGCTGGTTGGGGGATTGGCTGGCCAAGGTCACGTGACGTGGCGGACCAATCAGGGCCCGCCATGACGTCACTGAGAGACCTTTCTCAGTGCTGGCGGGGGCGTCACCACAGAGCTGATCTGACTTTGAACGTGAGCAGACATGCGTCAAAAAGCTCTCGTGGTTGGAGGCTCTGGGAGCCTCGCTCAGTGGATTTTAAGTAGCAATCGCAGTCTACCTTTAACACTGAAGACACTGGGCTCCTGGGAAGCACGAAGAAGCCAAGTTTAGTGGGCAAAGAAGTGCCAGAACTTGAGGATATTAGTTGACGACGACTCGGGAGGGCAAGTCTGCTGCGCCAGCTTGGTCGAGCACACTACGACAATACAGTAGTCAGTCGTGTAATGTACACACACGTACAGACTGGCGAAGTGATTCAACGGCTTGCTGACTCCTTATGTACCTTGTGCTTTCAGCTTGAAGTCTCAAAGGAATTTGTTTACTTACTGTGGGGAACAAGGCCACAGGGGTAAGAGCCTTGTTGGACATATAATCACTGTTTACCAACGTACCTGTGGATGAAACAATCAGGATGATAGCGGACAGAGTGTATCGTGATCCGGCCTGTACTCCTCTTGACATACCAAAAACATTCTAAGGAAACTACTCCAAGCACCTAAAGAGGCACCCTTCTTGAGCCCTGATGGGCACATGTATAAGCAAGTAGATGGTGTAGCTATGGGTTCTCCCCTAGGCGTCCTGTTTGCAACTTTACATGGGTACCATCGACCAGAAGGTCTTTGATGACATGAACTTGAAACCTGCCATATACTGCAGGTATGTTGACGACATTTTACACAGGTACCTGATGTCAGACGTCTATCAGAGGAGCTGAAGGAGGCATTCGAGTGGAATTCTGTTGAGTTTCACTTACGAGATGAAGAAGGATGGGAAAGCTGCCCTTTCTAGATGTAACAGTCATGGAAAGGAGCTGAGGTTTCCACACTGCAGTCTACACTAAGGAAACAAACATAGGAATGTGCCTAAATGGCCAACAGTGACTGCCAGACAGGTACAAGAGGAGTGTTGTTAACGCTTATGTCGACGTGCTCTCAGCCACAGCTCAGCATGGAAGAAAGTCGACGAAGAACTCTGTAGGGTAAGGTAGGTCCTAGTCAACAACGGCTTCTCCAATGGTTTCGTTGAAGACATCATAAAAAGGAAGGTGAATGCTGCAACCTCAGAAGAGTCAACTAACACTACACCTGTACCCTTATTAGACTATTTACAGGAACTTCTTTTCCACAGCCCCATGTCCGATCGTGATGGTCGAGTGGATTAAGGTGTCCTGTAAACACCAGTTGTGTTGCTCCTGGCAGTATGGGTTCGAGTCACTTCTGGG